>JPET01000006.1:0-153028 GCA_000732205.1 Verticillium tricorpus MUCL 9792
ACCCTAACCCTAACCCTAACCCTAACCCTAACCCTAACCCTAACCCTAACCCTAACCCTAACCCTAACCCTAACGATAGTATTATAAAGGTAGGTAATAACCTTATAGTAGATATTAAGGTAGCTATTTATAGTAGCGTATTAAATATCGTATTAGAAGGTAGTAGTAGGCTTAATACTAAAGCGGCGGCGGTTAATAATAGAGAGGGCTACCTAGTCTTTATAGTTAGCTATAAGGGAGGTAGTCTTAATATAGATAGAGAATAAGTATTTATAAAGTAGATTAGTATAGGGGACGTCCTATATCTCCGTCTAGGCTAGTACCTTACGTAGGTAGACCTATTAGGCCTCGAATATATATTAGAACCCTATAAGCTTAAGGAATAGGTTAGGTTTAGCGTAAAGGTTATACTATACGATTAGATCGGCCTAGCGGCTACGTATAGTAGTAGTACTAGTAGATATTAGGTCGCTTAGTACCTAGACCTTATTAATAACTACGATTAGTATAGGCGGTAACTTAATATAGAAGTAGTAGACCTAGATACTATAGTTAATAGACTAGTAGGGAACGTCTTTAACTAGGCTTACGTTATTACTAGGGTAGACGTAGGTAGTATAGGCCCTAAGGTATTTACGCGTATAGTAGACGAAGGGGTATATTAAGTAGCTAAAACTATTAAGGTATATATTAAGGAAGCTATAGGGCGTAACGTTTTAGGGCGGGTCGGATAGGTCCTTAAACTATATCTTATAGGTAATAGTATTATTAAAGTAGTACGTTTTAGGTAGTAACTTATTAAACTAGGTATTAACCTTAGTAATAGCTTCCTACGTATCTAACTTAGACCTATTAAGACTATATAGTATACCTAAATATACGATAGTACTCTAGTAGCTAAGGGGTACTACCTCTAGGTAGTATACGTAGACTAGGTACCTAAGGGTAGATAGGTAGTAAAAATACTAGGGAATATTATTTACTATAGTCGACTTAGGTATACTATAGTAAGAAGGAGCTTAGTTAGTAGGATAGTAGGTAATATAAGGGGAGGGGACCGGCTTAGCTACTTCTAGGTATAGGCGTAATTAGTTTAAATCCTAGCTACGGGTATACCTAGAAGCTACTAAGTACTAGGCCTATACTCTTAAATCTACTTACCTAGGTAGTAGGCTATTAATATACCTTAGGAAAGGTAGGTAGGTAGTAAAAGGTATACTAATAGTTCTTTAGGTTACTAGTCGTAGCGGGTTAAGCTACCTAGTAGATACCTACTTTTATATCCTCTTTATACCCTAGTTAGAATACTATATAAGCCGTAATATCTTAGTAGAGGGATAAGGTAGGCTCTATATTTAGAGCTAAGATAGAACTCTATAGGTCCTAGACGGAGGTATAGTACTAGAGCTAGTCTAATAGTAGGTATAAAGAAGATAACGAAGTATCTAATAGAGGTTATAGGTATAGGCGTTCTCTACTCAGAATAACTAGCCTATAAAGGGTAGAGACCGTAGGGCCGTTAATAGATAGGCTATTAGAAGATAAGTTATTAGAGGATAGGTTATTAAAGGGGAGGTTATTAAAGGAGAGGTTATTAGAGGGGAGGTTATTAGAGGAGAGGTTATTAAAGGAAGAAGGGGAGGGTAGATAGGTTAGTATTTATAAAGATCTAGGCTATTATATAACTATTAGGTAATTATAGACTAACTTCTATATAAGAGGAAGGAGTTATATTAAATAAGGTAAGGTAGATAGATAGGTAGGTATATAATTTAGAGGGGGGAGGTTTACTTACTTTATAGGAGAGAGGCTTACTATAGGTATACTTAGAAGTAGATCGGGATAGACGCTTAAGCTACTATCTTAATATACCTTTTAGATACGTCTATACTATATTTAAAGTATACCTTAAGGTATAAGATATCTTAATATTTACGTTAGAAGGAGTAGATTTAAAACGATACTTCTTATAAAGAAAGTAGTATACGGCCTACTAGTAATAAAATACTTCTCCTTAGTTAACTAGACGTTAATCTTTATTATAACTCTATTAAGCTTCTATACTTCCCTAGGAGCGTCTATTAAGGTAATACCTAGGGGGGGGGTAGTATAGTAGATTCTAGGAACCTATCCTTATCTACGGCTAAAGAATAGTCTACCTTACCTACTATACCTTATATAATACTATAACCTAGAGATACTTAAGGTACGGCCGTAACTAAGGGATAGTCTACTTATACCCGTAACTAAGGGATAGTAACGGTTTATATATAACTATAGCTAAGGGACGGTCGTAGTCTAAGTATAGCTATAGTTAGGGGTAAGGGTAATCTAGGTATAGCCGTAGCTAAGGGATAGTAATAGTCTATATATACCTATAATTAAGGGATAGTAACGGTCTAGGTATAGCCGTAACTAAGGCCTAAAAGAGGACTAATAGTCTAGCCGTTACTAGGCTAGTCTAGCTACCGTTATATACCTAGGTAGGTAGGTAGAGACTAATAGGGAGGCGTAGTAAAGGGTAAAGGCTAGCTAGCTAGTAAGTAACGGAGGTAGTCTAGGTACGCCTATAGCTAGTAGGCCCTAAGAGCTAGGTAGGGATACTAGGCTAGTAGGTACGGCTAAGTAGGTAAGTCTATCTTCTAGGTATACCTATAGCTAGACGGCTAGCTTAGTACTAGTAGTAGCGCGCTCTAGGTACGCCTATACCTAAGGGGCGTAGCCTAACTAGTGAAGTACCTACTATAGCTATACGCTAACTAATAGTAGTAAGGTAGGGTACGTCCTAGCTAATAGCTATAAAGTAGGGGCGTACCTAGCTAATTAGGGACGTATAGCGTAAGTTATAGCTAATTATAAGTATATAATACTTAATATACTTAATTATAGGAAAGTAAGGCTCGTCCTAGCTAATAGCCGTAAAATAAGGGCGTACCTAGCTAATTACGGATATATAGCGTAAGTTACGGCTAATTATAGGTATATAACGCTTAATATACCTAATTATAGGAAAGTAGGGCTTATCCTAGCTAATAGCCGTAAAGTAGGGGTATACCTAGCTAATTAGAGACGTATAATACTTAATATACCTAATTAGGGACGCGTAGTACTTAATATACCTAATTATAAAAGAGTAAGGCTCGTCCTAGCTAATAGCTATAAGGTAAGGGCGTACCTAGCTAATCGCGTACTAGTACGGTAGCCTATATATTTAATATACCTAATAAGTACGCCGTACTAGCGATATAGGCTAATTACGCGCTACTAGCAGGGGTATAACGAAAAGTAAGACGTATCTACTACGGATTATATACTAGGGCTTTAGTAATAACTATCTATTTATACCTATACTTCTATAACTTCCGTTATTAGAGACCTACCCCTCTTATAGGCTAAGGCTAACCGAATTAATTATACTAGAAAGAGTACCTAATTTATTATCCCTTATATAAATATACGTTACGCTTAATAATACTAAAGCCGTATTCTTTTATAAATATATTAACTAAGTTAAAGAGAAGATTAACTATTACTATAAGGTCGCCTAGTATAAGAGGGTTAGGGATTATAATTAGTACTAGTACTAGTAAGGGTAAAAGTATAATAGGTACTAATTATAACCCTATAAGGATATTACTAGGCGGCGTCTATAGTTAGGAACGTAGGGGGGAGTATAGCAGGGGAGACTTATAGGTATTAGAAGAAAGCGGTAATTAACCCTATTACTCCCGCTATCTTTAACTCTGTTTATATAATTAGGCTAAATCGATATTAAGCCTACGACCTTCTCTAATAAACCTCTTAGACTAACTTTAATATAGACTAGAATTCGGCTTACGTTATACTTAGAGGGGGCTAGGCTAATTAAGGTTAGGAGTCTAATAGTAAGGGGTCGATTTCGGGGCCTAGGACTAATACCTTTACTTACTATCGTTATAATCGTCTAGAAGGGAATTAATTCTAAAGGTAGATTCTATAGTCGTATCGTATATCTATTAAAGGCTTGTAGAGTCTATACGAGCTATAGGGTCGGAGTATTAAGAATATCTAAGGATAGGTAGTAAAGATATTACTAAGTACGTCTTTATTACTAATACCGTAGTATTATCTAATACTTATCGCTATACTAGTTATAGAGCTTAGTCGACTTAATAGGAGGATTATTAGGATATCGGCTAGGGGGCTAATACGCTATCGTTTTTCGTAATAAAGTTAATTACTAAGGCTTAAATTACGTCTTCGACGAAGTCTAACCCGTTACTTAAGGAGCGTACCCTTAGGTATTATTATAGTAGGTAGGGAGGTCGTAACGTAATACGTTAACGCGTAAGAGAAGAGGGTTAAAAATTAGATTAGCTACTAGCTTCTAGGTACGGGCGTAGTTAGGGTAGTACCTTAGGTTAAAGTTAAGGTATAGCCGTTAATTAGTAATACTTTAACTGACTAATTAGAAGGCTTAAAAAGTTATACCTACGTAAGGTTATACCTACGTAGTTAAAACGTTATACCTCCCTATTAATTCCTATATTTAATATACCTAATAAATACGCTACGCTAGTAATTTCGGCTAATAACGTATTACTAGTAGGGCCGTACCGAAAAGTAGGGCCTTACTACTATAGATTATATACTAGGTATAAAAGGTAGCTTTAAATCCTCCTATAGTAGAGTAGATCTCTATAGTAGACTTAGAGAAGTTACTAAAATTCTTAGTAATATATTCTCTAGTATATAACTTAAATTAAATAAAGGTATTACTACGTAGGTAGGAGGTAGTATTAATAACTCTTTCTCCTTTAACTTTAAATATAGTATTATTAGCCTTTTAGTACTAGTAGACTTAGGTTAGGTAGGTTTAGAGAGTCTTAGCCTATCTATTAAATAGCTATAAAGGTAAGACCTTTATACCTATACTTCCTAACTAGAGCTAGAGTAGCCTAGCTTTAAGTTACTCGTTCTCTACCTTAAGTTCTTAGAGTATAACTATAACGTCTTATCCTCTATTACTAGTATTTACGGCTAATATTATTCTTATAGTAAGTATTACTTAGGGTTACTAGGTAAACTTACTAAATAAGAGTAATTAAAATATTACGACCTAGTTATTCTTTAAAGAAGAATAATTAATAAGACGTAGGTATTTACTAATAGAAGCTTAAGTAATAACTCTAAAATAGGTTAAAGGTTATAAGGCGTTATATACTCATTATAATAAATATAAGGTAAAACTTAGATTAATTACTAGTATAATAGAAGTAGGTAGCTATAAGTATAGTAATATCCCTCTTTATATACTTATCTATCTTATCCTTATTAGTTAGGCGTAAGGCTATATTAGATAGCTTACTATTATATCGTAATCTTATTAGGTTAGATTATAGATTACGGTAATCTAAATATAATAGTAATCCCTCGTCGTAGATTACGGTTTCTAGTAATCCTTATTACGTAACCTAACCTTAGCATACCTTATCTTATTAGTAGTCCTAGGTCTTCTAACGCAGGGCTACCTGTAGCTAGTTTATTTAACCCTTAGTCGTTATACTTAGTAAGTCCTAGGACTAGAAGTTAGGCGGCTTAAAGGTATCCTTAGACGAGAATTAGAGTAGGCTAGGTAAGTCTTAGGATTATAAATCTAGTAAGTTAGTCTTAGGACTAGAATTCGAAAGACTAAAAGGTATCTTAGGACTAGACTTTCTTTATACTATATTAAGAATCCGATCCGTAGGTGTTTTTCATACCTTTCTTCTTCTCTCTAATAAACTTCGACTACTCCTAAGCCATATAGATGCGGAATAAGCCCGCGCCAAAGGCAAGTAGGCTTACAGCCCCTAGGTAATCATATAAAATTAAATTACCATGAATGAAAAGAATAGAGCCAAGAGCCAACACAGTCAGGATGTGGTCTAGATTCCAAGCTCGCTATGTTCTATACCAGTAGCCCATTCCCCTAACCACACAGCATCTCAGCTTCTAACCGTACCACCATATACCCCGTTCCTAGTTTTGGGTTGTTGCACATCCTCACAGCGCTTCCTTTTCTTCTCCTTTTATTTACCTCCAAGTCCTCTCTTCTCTTCGCACTAGGTCAAGTGCTTTAATGATGGATCACACCCTATTGTCCCAGCTCCCAAGCTACCAGTTTATTCTGAAGTCCCAGGCAAACCCGCAATTCGTCAGCCCATACGCCCGGGCTCGCTACCTTCCGTTGTACCAACGGGAATAGCGAGACAAGGAGGTGCGGATTAATTCGGCGATATCCGAGTTCCCTATCGCAGCAGAGGGTGCTTCGCCCTCGCGCTACTTCTGCGCCCGGAAACGACCGTTGCAACCGGTGTTGCTGCCTGCCGCGATCAGTGTGCGCCAGTTATTTCCTCGTCGCTAAAAAAAGAATACGCCCATATTAGACTCAGCCTGGAGATTTAAGATCAGAGAAGAGTTCAAGAGGTGGAGGTTCAAGAGGTAGAGGTCCATAATGATATACGTACCCAACGCGCAATCTCCCTCAGTCCTCCCGTACAGGGAGCGCCAGGACCCGTGTCGCCGGTGTATTCATGCCAGTGACACCTGTCCTGGTGTGTAGTATAAGGGTTCCAGTCGTCGATGACTCTCAGGCCCCGCTTCGTAGTATCAGGGTCTTCCGCCGGACCATTGCCTTCCGCAAAGCTGCGGTAGACCCAGATAGTGACGTCTTCCTCACCCTGGCGTTTAATAAGAGAGTGCTTGAACACTTACGGCCATGTTAGTTAGGATCTGATCCAGGCCAATGGTGAAGTGAAAGAGTACACACTTTCGGTAGCATTGACTTCGTGCTGCTCAGCCAGGATGAAGTCTTCGGTCGTCATGGGGGCATCTCGCTTGAAGACATGGATCTCCCCAAGAGAGGCCTCCTTTATGGCCGCGGGGATAGCCGTAGCAACAGCGGCTAGAGAGGATACCGAGAGGAATAAGTGCACAGACAACATAGTGAAACTCTTAGGATACAGGTTTGGGGTTAGGGTTAAGGTTGAGTAGTTCAATGAGGGCAGCGTTGAGATGCAGAAGATGGTGAGCAGCTAACAAATTTTGCCGACGAAGGACCCAAGGAGGAGTTCAACTTCGTTTTGCCTGTGTTGCGGCTCATCAGGGCTGATCTTAGTGTAGAAGAAATGCGTGCCTTTAAACTGATTAGAACGGCCCTAGAGGTTGTGGGAACCCTCTTCCTAAGACCGGGGCGTCAGCAGCCAAGGCATGTATCTATACCCGACCAAGGTGGCAACGCTCTTCTTATTGGCTCATTTCAAATACCAAGGATGGCGAAGCACAAGTCCCCTGCTCCAGGACTGCCTAATCCAGCTACCTTTAAGGTGAATACGCGGACCTAGACTTGAGCCTAGCAACGCTCTCCTTATTGGCTCATTTCAAATACCAAGGATGGCGAAGCACAAGTCCCCTGCTCCAGGACTGCCTAATCCAGCTACCTTTGAGGTGAATACGCGGACCTAGACTTGAGCCTAGCAACGCTCTTCTTATTGGCTCATGTCAAATACCAAGGATGACACTGCTGCGTGATAGAAGCTATTGTCGCGTTGGAAGCTATTGCCTTACCTACATGTAGGTTGTGACTTAGGGGATACTTTAATGTTTTCCCGTGGCGAAAAGCTCTAAGGAAGCTCTGCTCATATAGCGGAATTTACCCTCGTGTCTAAGATCCTATTAGCTGAAAGGGCATTTTGACATGTGTTTCATGATTCAAACATCCATTGGAAACGTATTGAGAGTGGAGAAGACTACGCCATGAGACTTGGTCTTACACCTCACTGCCGACTTTGAAGGCCTCGAGGTCCCATACAAGATGAGAGTGTGTCATAATAACAATCAAACCTAGTCATTACGTATTCCGACGTCATCGTAGTCCCAACTGTGTGTTCGCTTGTCCCGCTGGGATCATCAAAGACATAATGATGGTGGCATATACAGACTTCGCTCTTTTGGGAAAGATTATAATGGTCTTGAAAAAATTGCTCGCCATCGAAATTCGTGTTGAGGTGCTCGTTTACTATGATTTTCCGGTAGATAAAAGAAACGACTTTTCTCGACGTTAACTTGGGCGTGGGTAGCTGTTGGCGACGCTCTCGTTCTTTGACCTCGCCTAAAAAGCAGACAACATCTTCATAATTTCCTTTCAAAGCTCAGTCGTACGCGGAGCGGCCTTCATCATCTGTAAGGTTTATGTCCGCTCCCCTACTGATCAGAGCTCTGACCAAGGCCTCATGCCCGTACATTGCAGCCATTATAAGAGCATTCCTGCCATCCCAGCCTCTGTGATCCACGTCTGCCCCTTGTTCTACTAAAAAGTTAGCAATTTCGAGTCGCCCATTGCGCGAGGCGTAGATGAGCGCCTTGGTCCGTGCCTCTAGTGTTACTCTTGGGCACAAAAACCGCGTAATATCGTCCAGACCACTCTCAGATGCCGAGTAAAGCCAGGAGCCTGGCTCGTTTGGCGAACAGTGCTCCGCGAGGGCTGATGTGGCTGGGTGCGTGAATAAACACAAGACGACATTGCTGTAGCCGTAAGCCATTGCTAGGGGCACCAAAAGGCTATAATCGCGCAGCGAAATCGACGCGCCCATGTCCAATAATGCCTCCACTGCCGGTTTGATCCCGGAGACAATAGCTTGCTGAATTGGAGTCTTTCCGCCCGGATCTCGCTCACCAGGATCGGCTCCATGTCTGATCAATGCCTTCATCAAGGTGACCCGGCCTTCTTGAGCAGCCCAGGAAAGCGGTGTTCTTTTCTTAATTCGGGCAAGATGTTTCTTGCGGCCCAAGCCTTCAATCAATCTCTCGCCCTCGAACATGATGTCACTTTGCCCTAAAAGCCCCAAAAAAGTGCCTTCATGGCCGTCGGCGTAGGCAGCAAAGAGGGGGTGCCGCCAATATGTTCGAATGTTGCAAGTTGCTGGGTGTCGATGCATTGAGGCCCGAACGAGGTTTTCGAGACCTCGGTCTGCTAGAATGTACATAGGATCCGCCACTGGCCCGTACAAATCTCTCTTCACCTTTTGGTCGAGGTCCAAGAAGGTTGCTCCACATGTGTCGAAGAACCAAGTCAGATACTGGGTCTGGTCTATCGACGATGATGACAGATTCGCGTGGTGAAGGATGTGCTGGCTGGCGTATGCAAGGAACTCGCATGCCGACGATGTTGGAGCAATATTCTTCCCAACGTCCAGATCGTCATCTTGGAATTCGCAGCCACTGTTGTCGGAGGTGCTGTCGTCAGCCAGAACTATCTCGTATACAGGATCCTTTAAAACCGTTCGTCTCACAGCCGGATGGCTCAGGTAAGATTGGCAGCACGTCTTGAGCAGTTCATGGCTTTGAGCTTCCCAGTTACTCCCCAACTCAGGCCAGATCTGCTGGATCCCCCGCTCCTTGATCAGAAAATCCCGGACAGACTCGTGAATAAATTGCAGAGTAGGTCGGGATGCACTCGGGTTGTCGACCTCGATAAGACCCTTGGAGGAGCTGGTGGCGAAGTTGACACAGCTCTCCTCATCTGCGCCAAAGTTTCGGAATTGCATTCAAAAATTCCCCAGGGGGTACGCAGGGTGCCAATCGGGTGAGCCGGGTGATTACGCCGCCTTAAGGTTACCTTGCGGGTGAGCAGGCAGGTGATCAGAGTGAGCCCGGGTGAGGCTGGGTGATGCTACCAGAACTAAGCCCGATCCGCCAAGCATCTTATGTTCACTAAAATAACCCCTTGCTAAGCTGATCGGCAAGGATATCCTCGTATTGAAATTTTGACTTGATTCCAAGTAAGGTACCACGGTACGTACATAATTCCCAGTGTGCCTGAAGCTCGATAAACCGGCTACCTAGAATCTGCCGGCGAGGGTGAAATCCTGACTCGTCGTACACAGCAAAGAGCCCGTGCTATTTCATGATTACACTTAGTTCTTACACTATCTACAGATCACCGCCAGCTACGTACAAGAGCCTTCAACCAGGCTGTTACCTGACGATTGTGGCAGTGGCAAGTGAATGAGGCCAAGCCACCAGCTGATTCTCCGCCGGGGATCCTGCAGCCATTTTTTGCGACAAGGAGCTAATTTTGGCTGGAAATTCATGGACTTACCTGCCGGGCATGATTTTACTTATGACTAATTGAAGGGCGTCTAAACTCGTACCTGCGCCAAAATCTGCTCTTCTTGGGCACTGGTGTCCTCAAATGCAATGTACCCGACGTAGTCGACTTCTTTCCCTCAATGCCAAGCCGGAAAGTGAAACGCTTCGCTGACTTGGGATCTTACAACTGCCATGAATCCCAGTCCAACAGGGGACTTCGGCGTATTGCCAGCTGAGGTCCTTATTGAGCTGGCTAGCTTTCTACCAATCACAGACGTACTTGCCCTGAAGGGTGCGACACATGGGTTATTGAAAGCATCGGATGAGCGAATAGATCCTTGCGGGTACTTCCGGCGACACGGGGCTTTCCAGCATAGCGGCGACCTACTTGAGACCATGGGGCGGCATCGTGCAGTACTATCCGGCTCACAAGCTTTGGAGTACTTTGTTCCCGGATCAGCGAATGAGCACTCGGATTGGGACTTCTATGTTCCTCCAGGGCCTTCCGTACTGGCCGTCAAAATGCCTTGGAACGGTCTGGCGTCATCTTCGAAACTTGCCTCATGCGGGCGGCTCGGAGATTAAGAGCTGATTCCTCGATACAGCTCAGCACTAAACAAATCATGTCAATCGCTTACGAGGCATACTCGAGCCCTCGAAATTGGTGTGGGGTGCATCAGCGTATAGTTTCTGCAGTGCACAGTACATACCCTGAGTTAAAGGATATGGCGCCGCATGTCAATGCAGACGGGTCGATGCGACGGGCGGAAGGCGTGTCCCCGATCAATGTGGACAATACCGGCGCCGTGACTCCATCGACCGAACGGCAGTCATATCCCCCTAATGTCACTTCAGGGGTCTTGTGCGGTACCGCACGTCGAAATGGCAAACAGGTGGCGGTGCAGTTAGTGATAGGGGTTATTGACCCCCGGCCTATCACACTTTCAGAACCTCTACTTCAAACGGCGTTTAAGACCATTTTTTCATTCTACGGCAGTCACGTTCAGTGCCTTCTAACAAAACATGCTGCGTTCCACATGTACTATAACATGGCGCTCAGAAAAACAGCCTACAAGTGGTGGGTTCCGGAAAGCATACGGGGCAGGGCTGATATGGCCATACAAAAATATATTTCCCGAGGATATGGCTTTGCCGAAGCACAGAGAGAGGCTGGGTGGGTTTTGCGCCATGCTCAAGATGAGGATGCTTGTGTTCTTGAGTTCGAAACAGGTGATCATTACAAGCCGCCTCTGTCGCAAATTCGGAATCTTCGATGGCAGCATTCAGGCGCGAGTGTGCGGCCATTATTACAGATCGAATCCATTCAAACACGGCAGGATTTAATTCATTTCGGGATCACAAGTAAGACGTCATCGATACGATAGTTCTCACTAAGAAATACAGAATGTATGAGAATATGAACATGACTTGTTCTTATCGCCGGGCTATGAGTGGGGGTGTTGTCTAAAACTCTAGAAGAAGCCCTTCGTCGTGAATAAGCAAGGCGCGGTGACTCAGTGATTTAGTGATCGTGCAAGGCAGGGAGGAAGGTTAGTGACGGTCTTGTTTCGAGTTGTTGCACAGTTGGCCCGTTGAAGCTCAAACAGCTCGCCAAGCTCAGTCTCAGCTACAGAAAGAGGCCGGGGTGATACTACTCAGTCCCTGCGAAGCCGCGACTCTTTCAGATGATGTACGTGGTGACGAGAAGTGCCGTCCGCCACTGAAAGAGAGGGTCTTTCGGGAACCTTTTACAGTACAGCGTATCGCAATAGCAGACAAGCGGCAGTGTGGTGGATTATAGGGGATATTAGTCTCCAACAAATAAATCCTCAGAGACATTACGCCACACGGTCGTCAAAAGCATCTCTTTTCCCACTATAGTCACGTTCAGTGTCTTCTAACTAAGTGTATACTACATTCCACATATACTATAGATGTCACTAACTGGTCCCAGAGAGCTTACGAGAAGGTCGATGCAGCTCCTCACAAGGATTCGCCCCGTGGTCACAGCTTCATAGAGAGAGAGGGGATCTAGTTGGGTATCGAGCCATGCGTAGAGGTTTGCCTTCTCAAGTTTAAGACGTCACAGATTCGGATCCTACGTTGGAGGTATTCGTCAATTTCATTATTGGAAACCGAAAGCATTCGGTCACGGCAGGAAACGACGCATTTTAGGACCATATCAAACGTTCTCTAGTCCGATAACATTCTTTTCACGTCATATAGTTAGTTAAACCGCCATTGGACGTACAAAAGAAAGGCCAAAGATCTTGCGAAAGTGTTCCGATTCTCTTTTCAAGGAAAGGTTCCCGCTAAACAGCGTTGCAGTCGTGGCATCAAAGCTCTGATTCAGTGCTTGCTTCTCGTTCTCTACGAGATGGCGCCCGCGCAATGCTTGCCAGGGGAACAGAAAGCCTCGTTCGAGAAGTTTTGGGAAGATCATGTTCCACCTTAACCATGCCACCGCGATATGGAAGATCCTTAGCAGAGAAGGAAAATTCGGGAGGACCACCACGCCCCCGCGGTTTACGAGTCTTGGAATGCTTAGACTGGCTCCGAGTTGGCCTGCGAGCTCTGAAGTCCTCAAAGAGCTACTGTAGAAATCAATTTTATATTTCTCGGGTGCTGGTTGTCTCGCAACTTCATTGGATCGGAAGCCCATCTTCATGGGGCTTGCCTAAGCTTGTGGGGCTGTCCGTAGAGCAATATTTGTCCATCGGAGCCGAAACTGGCTCTCTATAGGCCATACGTCCAATCATGCGATTATGGAGAATTGACGTCGTCGAAAAGCGACTTCTCCGAATCCATCATCGTCGCATCCCTGTCATCCAGTTTCGCCTCCTCCATTTGCAGCAACTCAGCTGCGATCTCTGCACCAACATCCCCACCTTCTCATCAAGCTCAGCTTTCACCATGGACAGGTTGCGGACTTGCGCTGTCAACAAGGCTTCTTGCTGTCTCAACTGGTCGACTCGCTGCCGCGCATGGTCGATGTCTGCCTCCAGCTCCACAAACACGTTCCTTCGGATGCATTTTGCATTCCGCGAAGACCCGGATTCATCGTGTGGCACGTCATCAACAGAAACTCCCAGCATCTCCATTGCCTCTTCGAAAACATGCCATGTCAGGATCTTAGAGGGGCGCTGGGAGACTTCAGCGGCTGTGGAACAACGATCATCGGATTCGAGGAAGACGACACGCAAGCAAATCACTGCCATATTATTAGACAGCCTACCACACCGCATGGACTTGATAGATGGATGGGACACTTTTTATTAAAATCGCGATGCAGCCAAATACTGCTCTTCGCAAGGCTGGCAAGGGCTGCCATGATAATTTCCATTCAAGATTTTATTTTCAATCAGTCCACAGAATCAGCCAGGCTGATATTCAGACTCTTCAAGCCAAAGATTGTCTTTGAGATACTGCTGAACACTCTCTACGTCATATGATTGGCCATGGAGGACACCGTTCGCTTCGGGACACTGTAATTGGTACACGAGCTCCCGAATCGCATCCCGAAGTGACGGCGTAACGGAAGCTTGGAAAAGGTTAATGCCGGACAGGGTGAGGGTTGGATTGGACAGACATAGTATAAGCATGCCTCCTCGCTTTTCTTGGAGCTCGGCAATATCCTCCATCATAGAGTGTTGAGCAGAATTGCCCTTGTTCCTAGCTTTTGCTAACGTAAGTGACTGATTCAAGATTTCTGAAGCCTCCTCCCAAATGATCTGCCTAATGTCGGGGCTTTCTGTGAGGAGCACGGCTCTTTTCCCGAAAGGAAAGGCTGATGAACCGAGAGACCTATCGCTAGAAGCATCGTATATCGAGATGTGAAGTGACTACATGGGATGATTGTTAGAGTGAACGGCGCGGGATGCGAGGACATACTCTGTGTGCCACTTCATTCCATGTATCTTCCCGCAGCCACTGCGCGGCAACAACCAAATCTGGAGTGTTCAGCTTTCTTCCCAATGTTTGGTGCAGCGGACGTATCTTACTTAAGCTAGTAACAAGCCACACCAGCCGTATGCGCCGGGTACAACCTTTACGGTAGTTATACCCATGCACAAGCTTTTTCAGGTATGGAATCTGTGCCGTGCTACCGTAATCAGTAGCAAATAGAACGACAGCTTCGTAATCGAGAACGGGCGTAACCCTCCCATGCGGGCCTGTGATCATAGCGAGGCGTGGTATAGGCATGTTTGGCTGTCGATAGCTTCGGCTGAATGAACAGCTCGATGCAGCTTTGTTCTGTCTCCGCCCATGACATGATCACGAACGGATGGCTTTCAAGTAACCGCACCCTCGGAATCCAGAGTCCAACGTACTGCCCAGCTTCTAGCTTAATGGGCCGCGGGAGTTCGACACGTATAGCTAAGCCCTTTGAGATCTCTCCTCCCTCATTTACGGGGTATACGTATGCTCGAGAAAAGATGCTGTCGCGACGCCGATTCCGGTAAATGACATGAAGACCTTGAAGAAGGTAAATCGAAAATAGAGCTGCTGCAATACTGTATACGTAATACATTGAGACGTTCGAGAGCGACACAAGATGATATCCAACTGCGCCGCAAACGCAGATTGATACGATATGATGACCTCGGAGAAATGCCTCATACCATAGGTATCGCTTTGCTACGTAAGAAACAAGGGAGACCAGCCAAATAAGAGCTGCGCCCTGCAGAATCACTTAGTGAATGAATCAGTGTGGCATTAGGGCTGCATACTGTGAAGATGGTGACATCTCCCCACCCTTCAAACTCGATTCTACCGACTTGAATGCGGGTGCTGATGACATGTGCAGCCACTAGGATACACGATAACCAACCAAGGAAACGATGTAGAAGTAAAGTAGACTTGAGAGACCAGCCTATGCAATCGGATGTATAGCTTAGGTTGGCGGAAGCATATAACAGGACTAGATTAACTAAGCTCAGCCACCCAGAACGGTGGGTAAACCTCCCAGGTCCAAGAACGAGACATGAGCAGTTGGAAGCAGCAATTAAAGTCCCTGTGAATATAGGCAACGGCGCCCAGGGACCGATCAGCGTGTGGCGTCGAAGAACTTTCCTCTGAATGAAGAGTCGAATTAGGTGCCTGAAGATCCAGATTCTCTGGCGTCGTAGTCGAGTGTAACCACGCGAACCAGAGCTAAAAAGAAAAAGGACAGAGCCGTGATGTAGATCCCGACGGGCAGCATGCTGTATTTCCTCTGTCAGGATGTGAGGGTACAGTATAGTCGTCTAGTTCTGAAGACGATATTCTCGTGGAAAGACAGAGACAAGTGTAACTTCAAGAGGTCTACGCAAGGATATACGATCTTGAAACGCCAAAAATGGATGCTAGGGAAGTCAATCTCACACTGCCTCCTGTTTTAGCTTAAGGGACGCACCTCACGTAGCATTGCCACTGAACTGGCTTTTCTAATTTCTATGGAGAACGACTCCATGGCACTCTGGATGGGTTTGTGTTCATCGCCGTTTTCGTCCGGGTCTATCTTATTGAATAGTGACTCGGAGATTGCCTCTATGGCGGCTAGTGACCTCTTTGTGGCTCCAGTGTCGGCGCGACGGCAAAAGTGTTGATTGGCGGCAGACTGTTAGTAGATCTTCACTCGCAGCGTTTCTTAACTGACTCAGCTTAACAATCCCGTCCCGCGTCACAAGAATGTTGCTGGCTTCTAGATATGGATGCTCGTAACCTTCCTGCTCCGGTCTTGGCTTCGGCGCTTGGCTGGATTGATATTCTTCGTGTGCCCCAAAGTCAAAGATTGAATCCTGCGAGGATGTTTCGATCGGAACTGGTTGGTGCCTGGAGCTGTCTGTGTCGGAATTGGACAAATGTGCGGCCTTCAGGGTGCTCCTTCGTGTCAGCCAGGGGCTTCTACGCTGGGGCACGATACACCGGACATCATATGCGGTGCAGTGACTACAGGGATGTCTCCTGTCGCATTTGACCTTTTTCCGCCGGCAATTGACGCAGCTGAGTTGTTTCGGAGGCACTGATCGCAGTGCGGGCCGATCCGCATTCGTGCTGGTCGAGTAATCTTCCGTAGCCATATTCTTCAGGGGCGCCCCGAAAGTCGGACTTCACCTGTTGACCGAGTGCCCGGGTAGTCGCTGCTTTTTATCTTCAGTGTCTGCAGATCCCATGCCTTAGTCATGTAGGTGATGAATCATGTTACATACAACGCTGAAATTAAAGCCCACTGGTGTTGTAGTGGAGCAATCTGCGCTCCCGAAGACCGCTGACTGACCTGGACAAGGGAGAGAAACCTAACCATATCACTACAAATTTGATAAGACCCATGGGCTCTACTCATGATAGAAACTCACTCTCCCCTTAAGAACTGGATAAATACATCATCACAAAACCTTGACGGTGAATCTTGTCCTCCATAAGGAACGATCTATGGTGTTGCCCGCCCCCCTCATTTTCTAGTTAGTCAGCGGCTCGTGCACTCCTCGGCACTTGTCTCAATGTGGAGTGCCGCAGCCTCTGCTCCGCGTATCTGGCTGGCTCGACGCCCGATGACACGGTATTGCACAATATGAGATACAACACTAGTTATCGAGTCCGAAGCTATGTACCTGTCGCTCCATTTGGATGTTCGTCGACTGGCCGCCGACCCGCACTGGCATATATTCCCGCTCAATAAGGAAAAGAGGTGCGATGCCAAAGCTGAGCCGCCCACAACAGCACCCAGCATCTGGGCGGAAACGTAAAGCACCATGCGTGGGAGGGTGTCTAGACGAGCGAAGAAGGTCGCAAAGATAATCGTCGGGGTGAGATGGGGCCGCTGGAACTAGAGAAGGTGTAAACTAGTAATGTAATGATCAAACAGTTCGCAAAGCCACCCACGAGACGACCGAAAAATCAAGCCAGCATCAAACGGCATTCGACGATCATTGAAGCGAGCAGACCCTGTATTTTCTCGCAAGCTGCGCCGCTAAGATAGGGATTCTATCCCGAAATGCTGACGCCTACACGATCACAAAGATCTCCACGGCCGACCAGGTCGCTCAATCAATCACCCAGCAAGAAACGTCCAACGAGGTTTTTTTGGTCGTGAAACTCAGGGCCAATATGGACAATACCATAAAGGACGTCGATACCGTGGACACGGAGACAGTCGCAAGCCAGTGGTATCGCGAGAAGACTCCTTCAACGAAAGGTACACTAGCTAATCCGACCTGTCATGGCCAATCTCCTGATGCAAGAGAATACCAAGTCCCTGCCGCGTAGCTTGCAAATCTACACCGGCCTTTTCAGCGCCAACTGCCCGGCATCCTCACCACAGATCGACTGGGCGATGTCTCGGTCTCCTCAGATATCTCTATAGTCCAGACCGTCCAGACAGCAGTGAGCATGACTGTCAAGTGCCTTACCGCCATCGAAATAGCTCATTGGGGCACACATTCGGCATCTTCCCCGTGGGTCTGAGAACTCGTACTCCGCGCAACATTCAAGTGCCGGTGGCCGGACTCCGATGACGCTGCCTCACAGGGGAAGAGGACTATCGACATCAAGTTGACCGACATACATGAGGTTGTCTCGATTGAAGTGCCTCGGGCATTCTGCACAGTCGTAAATGCGCATGGCCCGGCGCAGTTGCTGGATGCAGCGAGCATCTATGGCGACGATGAAGGCCCGGTCTTGCAATTGTAGCAGCCAATAGGATATGTGAGGGACGCATCGTCGTCACAACATCGGCGTCGAAGAAAAACGAGGAAGATCTTTGAAAACACAGGATCCAGGACTTCGAGCTCGCTAAATTGCCCGAGGTGCCGATACGGTTTGCAGCCGCAGATACTTCTTTCTCATAAGCCTACGATATCATGTCCTGCATTGTGCCGCAACCGATTTTCAATGAACAGAGATGTCTGACAGCCAGACGGATCCATGGGGATCACGTTCGATCGTCCTTTCTGCCGCCAGTCTGACTGCTTTGGACCAAGCGTCTCTGATCCCCGCAGAATACCGACAAGTAAGGACAGAAACTAAGAAACGGGCTCGGTTAGAAAACGCCATCACAAATGAGTTTCTTCGCCACATTCAGCTATCTATTTTGGTGGCTGCCACCGTAGTCTGTGGAGGTCTTGTTGTCCCGTTCACGGTGGGGGAATAGATATCGGGAGTTGACCCCTTCAACACTCCCATGCTCACGTGGCTTATCTCGGGCCTCATAATTCTCCTCGCCAAGGACAGACATGTGAATTAGTAAACCTGGCACGAGTTCATCCACGGTCACGTCGTACTTCAGTAAACTTTAGCTCGAGTGGATAGATAGTACGTTCTAGGGGACCTCTGTATTTTACGTTGCCCGACTATAAGTAGGGGCTTACCTACTCGCCATCAAAGCTCAAGCTCAAAGTCCTCCTCAAAGATCTCCAAGCCATCTACCTCAATTACTATGTCTTGAAGACAAGTTAGCATTGGTAGTTAGAAAAGATGATTTACTGAAATGATGAAGCTTACCCTCCCCAAGCACTCCAAGAGTGACGGTGTTGTCGTCTCCGGGGTTAAGCTTCAGCTGGACAGGAGTAGAGCCTCTATGGCCAGCCCGGGAGTTGAGGGAGGTGACATTGGCCACCAGCTCGTCGTTGACTACGATGTATACTGCAGCATCTGCACTTCTTCTTAGTATGGGCTGAGAATGTGGACGACACACGTAAGTATCCCTACCCTGGGGGTTGTCAGTCTTGTAGTTGAGCCTGAACCACTGCAGAGAGCCGGTGCCCATGATGCCACTGAATGTAACCTCCGTAATGCCTTATTCGCATTGTGGTCAGTACTTCTACTCCGAAAGCGATGTCAGTGTCACAAACCGGATCTCCTGGATAGACTATTGTGCTCGGACACATAGCGCTTCTTTGTTGTTGGTGTCTCGATGACCCCCGTCTCTACATTGACCCTCCACATGTCGTAGTACTCAAGAGTAGCCGTCTTAGATCTATTGAATGTTAATAGAGCTTCATTGATAATACGAAGCACTTACTCTGGATCGGCGCTGATGGGGAGCCAGAGGTACTTCGAGTCCGCCCAGCCGCCGCTGACCCAGTCATCGCCAATGTAGATGTGCGTCGTCTTCTCCGTACCCTTGATAGTGAGCTCAAAACTGTTCTGGGAGTTATAGGTGTTGACCTCGGGTGGCGCTATGTCGGAGCCGCCTTGCCACGGGCCTTCAAGAGAGGTAGCCCAGTACACCTTGTTTGGATTGGGGCGGTAGCCAGTCTTGGCCGAGAGAATCATGAAGTAAATGCCACCCTCGAGGAAGATTCCGGGAGCCTCACGATCACCGTCCCCTGAAGGATATTAGGAACGTATTCTGTAGTTGCTAGTGGGGTATAACGTACTCAGGAGCGACGCCATCTCTCCGACACTTCCGTCAGGCTCGATCTTGTTCACTTGGACAGTGTTGCTGTCGGCACTAGTTAGGAGATAATAGGCATCTGTAAGGTATGAGCAGGGCAAGTTGAATCAGCCTCAGAAAGATTCAACGCACCTGAAGCCTCGTCGAAAAATAGGCCGGTATCAGAGTATGAGCGGTTGCTTGGCGGTAAAAGCACCTTGTCCTGCTCAGTGTATGGGCCGGTCACGGAGCAGCCCGACTTGAGAGACAGGACATGCCGATCTTGCTGGCCGTAAACCCAGTACTCGGAGTTAGGTTTTGCCAGCTTTGGCCTCCAGAAACCCGATGTCAACTCAGCAGGTCGGCCAACGAAATCCCAATTGATCAGATCCTTCGACGAGTACATCATGAGTGTGACATTTTGCCAAGTTGGGTCTTAAACAACTCGAGTCAGTTAAGTGATTCAAATGAGGGAATGTATGTTACAGACCCTCTCGTACTGGGGCTTGGTGTCCCGTCCAGTAGAATGTGTCACCTTCCTTGAAGATTCCGGGACCGTGAGCGTCGATCACATTGCCGTCTGTGTCATACCAGACTGCACCAGGCGCGACCCAAGACGCACCGAGAACCCCGGAGGCTGAAATTATGGCAACGACTGTAGATCGCAACATTTGGATTGTTGTCAAAGCATAGAACCTTTGATGTTATTTTGCTCTTCTCCCAATTGAGGGGGCCTCTTCTAGAGCTACTTATGGCTCCATGTCCTTAGCTCTCCGTCTATACCGTCGGAGATGTGAGTCCCGGCCCCGACGGATATCTTCGGGTCGTCATCAGATGAGTCCAGGACAAGCCGGATGCTCGACGGGTCAGATTGACTCCGACTTTGGGCGAGCAGATTTGATCCATGTCGAGGCCGCCAGGCGATGCGGGGCACATCTCTAACCGCGCGACTTACGAGAGAGGCCCTGGCGAGGCTTATCAATGTCTTTACTTGGCATACCGACATTGCGTCCTGGGGACCCCGCACTCCACATCGGCTCAACCCCGCAAAGCAGGCATCACTTAGCGGTCCGAAAACTACTCCGAAATTCGAGCTAATTACACCGTCCTCCGGCGCCGTAGACACTTGGGATCCACTGCTTCAAGGTCGAATCAGGGGTGTCTTCATCCGACGGAAATGCATCCGGACAGCTGGGAGACAGGGATGATGTGTAATTTGGCCTCTTGAAAGAATTAATCAGATGTCGATGACCAGGCGCTCGGAACCAGCCGGGCATGAGACATTCTCGGCATGATGAATGGTGAGCTTGGCCGGCTAAGGTGATCGTATTTCGCCAAGACGGAGAGAGTAACTTTTTCCAAGGTACCAAGGTGGTGAGACACCATCAAAGCTCCATTGTTTCTCACATCAGGGGATACACACCTAGAGGGTCAATCTGACTCCAAGTCTTGCGACATGGCCAGCTTGACTGTCGATACAGCCAGCAGAAACCTAGTCACTCACCGAGCACGCGATATTTGCGGATGAACTGGCTTCCTTGCAGGATAGGGCTGGTTCGGGAGAGCAGAACAGGCTGCTGATCGTTGCTCACATCAAACTACCTCGTTTGTCAAGACTCAGCGGCTGTTCATTTAATTCAATTGCTTGCAAGCTGTCCACCACGCTTTGCGGGCCCGAGTAAGGGTTCATGAATGGTAATGGTGAAATGTATCAGAGTTGTAGAGCTATCATTGTGGTAACCACTAGAAACCGTCTCTTTCATCCACTCTGGATTAAGCTTCCATGCTGGCCACTTAGGTCTTGAGCATCGTATTCAGTACAGTCTCCTGGGTTCTCTTTTGCAGCGACTTCTTGACGGGCTTGGGGTCCTCGAAGATCTCGTTGATCTCCTCAAGGGTACGATTCTGAAGAGTCTTAGTAAATAAAATCGCAAGATGGTCTTGAGGGGGATGCTTACCTTGGTCTCTGGGAAGAAGAAGTACACAATGGCAACTTCAAAGACGTCCCAGAAAATGAAGACGAGGTAGTAGTAGTACCCAATGGCTCCAATGGCAACACCAGTCGTGTACTGTCCCACGATGCCGGCGATTCCAGCAACAAGCTGACCCGAGGCATTGCCTTTGGCGCGGTTCTCGGTATCAAGCACCTCGGAAATATAGAACGGCTGCAGCGGCGTGATGCAAAAGGCAAAGATAATGGAGAACATGTAGATAAAAGCTATACCTGCATGCCCGGCTGGGACGTTGCCGTCAACGGTAGATGCGCGGGATAGGCCAGTGACGATGGACAGGGAGAGCGCGCATCCAGCAAAGCCAGCGAGAAGGAGCGGCCGCCTGCCAGCGCGGTCGGCCAACATGGAGCCGACGACGGCTGCGATCCAGGAGACGACTGGGTTCAGGGCATTGAGCAGCAGCTGGGTCTGCGCGTCTTTGATGCCTGTCTGCTGCACAATGACCGGGAAATAGTAGCTGACAAGCGCATTGCCAGAGTACTGGCCGAACCAAGAAAAGGCAACAACGCAGAGGAGGCGGCGGCGGGCGGGGGCGGTTTTGAAAAGGCCGGAATAGTCCCACCAGCGCTTGTCGGTGCCGTCCTGAGAGATCTGGGCGCGCATTTCGACCAGTTGCAGCTTGACCCAAGGGTTCTCGCTAGATCCCTCGCCGTGATACTTGATCAGGACGGCCTCGGCTTCTTCTTGCCGGTCACGAGCCATGAGCCATCGTGGAGAGTCTGGGATGAAGAAGATGCCGATGCAGATGTAGACGGAACTGGTCATCTGCAGCCAGGTGGGCAAGCGCCAAGTGATGTCGCCCGAGAGGAAGGCCGTGCCGTATGTAACCCACGAGGCGATCATACTGCCGACGAAGTAATTGGTTTGGAGAAAGGCGCCGGCCGGGCCACGGAAGTAGGGATGAGCCATCTCGGTGACATACGTGATGCCGGCGACGTTCAGGAAGCCTTGACCGAAGCCTACCATCCACCGCCCGGCAAGGAACATGTTCATATTGGTCGCCGGGGCCATGATGCAGGTGGCGGCGATGACCAGGAACCCGCCCGTGAACATACCCCAGCGGCGACCAAAATAGTCATTGACGGGTCCGGCGAACGGAAGCGCCGTGACGCAGCCGATATTGTACATCGCAAAGACAAGGCCTGTTCCGGAGCTTGCTTGCTTCCTAAGGGGGGGGTGGTTACCACAAGTGGACGTGAGAACGACCGAACATGACTTACAAGCCGAAATAGGCCAGGTACTCCGGCACGGCGTTGATGGCTCCCATAAGAGAACTATCGTAGCCCTGGAGAATGATGCAGAAATATCCAACAGACAGGACTCCGTACAGCCTCATCATGTAAGTGCTGGTGCCGCTGGGGTGGCTGTCGATCACGTCGTCGGCGATCGTCATGAGCTGGTCACCGATCTTGTCCGGCTGGCCATCCTCAACGCGATCCACTGGGGCCTCTTCGGCGCCCAGCTGCTTCTGTTCGGCGGACATGATGTGAGTCGGGTGGCCAAAAGAAGAGATAGGATGGCGTTATGGGAATAGCGATGGAAAATACAGCACGTATCGGAGAGGTTGAGGGGAGGGAGGGTTATATGCAGGTGACAATGTCGCCACGCACTCCTTCCAGACTCGAAAGATGAAAGCCCCGACCACCTCCAATGGCATGGTCTGGGGAAACGTGGGAGGCTAAAGTCTGGGGTCTCTGGGGTGTGGCTAAGCATCCATTCCATTGTCGGATGTCGGATGTCTGACCAGGATCGCGGCAACGATTGCACTACTCTTCGGATCTGGAATGGGGCTTTCGGGGATTCCTGATCGCTGTCTATCCGAAAGTTCAGCAAGGATCTCGGAAGCACTAGGCGGGATGCAGTAAATACTTCCGCCGGCTGTGCCTCTGTACTCGGAGCTTCGGCCTGTCGCCAACCTGGCCAAGCTTCTCCAACAATACCCTTGCTCCTGGAAGAATTTCTGAAGTTCACGCCAGCCAGGCACCAGAGCTCATCACGCAGGATAAATGAGAGGCACCCTCTTCAGAGGCGCACTTA
This sequence comes from Verticillium tricorpus MUCL 9792, assembly GCA_000732205.1. Classification (NCBI taxonomy): domain Eukaryota; kingdom Fungi; phylum Ascomycota; class Sordariomycetes; order Glomerellales; family Plectosphaerellaceae; genus Verticillium; species Verticillium tricorpus. The sequence continues at coordinate 23,515 of JPET01000006.1, forward strand.
CAAACCTGTATACACCATTCTTGAGATACTCCAATCATGACTTCATTTCCTTCATCGAGCCCTGATTGGAACAACCTCCAGGTGCTCCACCGGAGCACGCTCACCCCACGCGCCTCTTTTTTTAACTACAAAAGTGTCGAGTGGGCCCTTCAATATGATGCCGACCGGGCGGAGGCCGTGAATCTTGGGGGCGCGTGGAAGTTCAGCCTCGCACCGTCGCCGTTCGAGGCGCCGCCCGTGCACGAGGCCGGATTCGACGCTTCAAGCTGGGCCGACATCCATGTTCCATCCATGTGGCAGACGGAGGGATACGGAGGACCCCAGTACCTCAATAAGCAGTACGGGTTCCCAGTAGACCCCCCGAACGGTGAGCAGCCAACCAGCATTTTGAAGATGATTTACTGACATCGTTGTGGAGTTCCATTTGAGGAGAATGAGACAGGGAGTTATCAGCGCTGCTTCGCTCTACCCGAGGCGTTTGCCGGGTCACAGATCCGCCTTCGCTTCGAGGGCGTCGACTCGGGCTTCCACGTTTGGTTGAATGGGGTCGAAGTCGGCTACTCCCAAGGTTCCAGGAACGCTTCGGAGTTCGACATCACAGCCGTCGTCAAGGACGAAAATGTACTTTGTGTCCGCGTGTACCAGTACTGCGACGGATCTTACATCGAGAGCCAAGACCAGTGGCGCAGCTCTGGTATCTACAGAGACGTCTATCTTTTGGCCTTTCCACAGGATAGGATCGAAGACTTCCATGTCGTTACTGACCTTGACGAAGAGTATCGGGATGCGACACTCTCGGTTGATATCGACGTTAAGGGAGAGGGCGAGCTCAGCCTAGCTCTTTATGACAACCATCGAGCTGATATCATCGCACAGGAAGTCAAGTCTGCCCCTGGCGGAGAAGGCCGAGTGAACTTCTCCATTCCGGTCAAATCACCCCAGCTCTGGACGGCGGAGACACCGACGCTGTACCATCTCACCTTGACTTTTGGAGACCAAACGATCGCGCAACGCGTTGGCTTCCGAAAGGTAGAGATCAAGGACGGGCTTATCAAGGTTAACGGGAAGCGTGTGGTCTTCCGCGGTGCGAATAGGCACGAGCACCACCCGGTCAAAGGGCGCGCTGTTCCATACGAGTTCCTCCGGCAGGATCTTCTGCTGATGAAGCGCCATAATCTAAACGCCATCAGGACTTGTCACCAGCCCAGCGACCCTCGTCTCTACGACCTCGCGGACGAGCTGGGTCTTTGGGTTATGGACGAGGCGGACCTGGAGTGCCACGGCTACGAGATCGTCGAGAACGCAAATCTGTCACAGACCGAACGTCTGCTCACAGAGGACGAGGCAAAAGCCATTTCCTTCTGGCGAGCAGGAAGATGGCTGTCAGACAACCTCGACTGGGAGGCTGCGTACGTCGACAGGGCGCGACAGATGGTCGCAAGAGACAAGAACCACCCATCTGTCGTCATCTGGTCGCTCGGCAATGAAGCGTTCCAGGGCCGCAATTTCCAGGCTATGTACGACTGGGTCAAGTCCTACGACACGACGCGGCCCGTCCACTACGAGGCGGACGTCGACGCTCGGATTGTCGATGTTGTGTCCACTATGTACCCGCCTCTCGACAAGATGCGATCCTTTGCCGAGAACTGGGATGGAAAGAAACCGCTACTTCTCTGCGAGTTCATACATGCCATGGGAAACGGGCCCGGCAATATTCGCGAGTATATTGACCTGTTCTATGAGAATCCCTCTCTACAAGGCGGCTGGGTCTGGGAGTGGTCTAACCACGGCATCCTCACCAAGTCTGCCGAGGGCGTCGAGTATCACGGCTATGGTGGTGACTTCGGAGAGGTACAACACGACGGACACTTCTTGCTCGACGGCGTGCTGTCTTCCTGGCACGAGCCTACTCCCGCTCTGCTAGAGTATGCGAAAGCCCTCGAGCCAGTCCGGTTAGTTTCGGGCGACACCAAGTCTGTTCGAATTGTCAACCGCTATGATTTCTTAGACCTTTCTGACTTGCGGGCTGAGCACAAAGTCTTCGGATCAGATTTTGTCAAAGACCTCGGTGAGCTGGCCATTCCCTCCGTGGCGGCGGGAGAGGTGGCTGAGATTGATGTTTCCGGTCTGGGGCTTGACAATATTACTTCGAAGGACGGAGCTTATCTCGAAATAAGCTTCAAGCAGCGTGGCGCCTCGCCATGGTTGGATGCTGGTGGTGAGGTCGCCTGGCTCCAGGTGCCTATTAGTCCTGCCGAGAACATTGTCCCAGTGCCAGCAAGCAGAGTCGCCACGACAATTGCGACCCGAGGCGAGACCACACTGCTGGTCGAGTCGCTGGAGGCTCGTTGGACATTTGACGTGCTTCGCGGCAGCATTGCCTCCTGGTCACGGGAGGACGTCAACCTTTTGCACTCTGGACCGCAGTTGGGCATCTACCGCGCTCCCACGGACAACGACATGGTTGTCGGGAAGGACTGGGCAGAGAAGCAAGTCAGTTGGGCGCGTCCTTACACTCGCAAGACAGCCTGGCGCGTTGATGCTGAGTCTGGGGCTGCTGTGGTTGAGGTTGAGCAGCGCCTTGCTCCCCGATCGTTGGAGTGGGCGATTGAGGCAAAGCTTCTCTACACCTTCTGGGGATCGAAAGTTCTGATCGAGGTCTCTGGCAAGCCGGTCGGTCGTAGTGTGCCGAAGGTCCTCCCGAGGATCGGCCTCACTCTTGCGCTCTTGCCTGGATTTGAGCAGACCACCTGGTACGGCCGCGGACCTGGCGAGAGCTACAAGGACAAGGCGCACGCCCAAAGATTCGGCTGTTTCTCCAAGCTCGTGGATGAGTTGGCGGCAGGCTACGAGTTTCCTCAGGAGTTTGGCAATCATACCAACACCTCCTGGGTTCAGTTCAGTCACCCAGGCACAGGCACTGCGCTCAAAGCCTGCTTCATCGACAAGCCTGACGGCTTCGACTTCCAGGGATCACACTACGACGTAGCAGATATCGACCGGTCACAGCACGCTCATGAGCTAAGGCGACTCAGAAGGGAAGAGATCATTGTCCGTCTTGATATGGACCATCACGGTCTAGGAAGTGAGAGCTGTGGTACGTTTATCAGTGTTGAATTTCATCAACCTAAGTTAATTAAAGTTATAGGCCCGCCGGCTCTAATAGAAAACACCCTGTTCACTAGGCTGTTCAAGTTCTCAGTGCTACTGGAGTCTAGTCACGTCGGAGAAACCTTATAAACAAGAACTATAGACCCGGGACCAGTTCAAGATCTTTACCAGATCGCAAGGCCGAAGAATAATCACGGGTCAGTAGGTAGACGACATTAACCCCAAGAGCGAAATCTCTAGGTTCTTCGATTGGTGAGTAGGGTGTTGGGTGATAGACACGCCGGTCAAAAGTAGCCTTAACCACCAGGACAAGCAGTATTCACCAAGCTATGTGTCTCGCGACAAATAAAGGCCATGTAGCTATTGATCTGCTAGAGGTCACTGGAGAAGTAGACTAATCGATGTCCCCTCTCCGATTATGGCCCATTGGTCCTCCTTATAACTAGCCACTTATGGCGTTTAGTCCATTTCCCTAAGTGACCACGACTAAATAACACGCGTTCCCCTACCGGCCTTACGGTATTCACACGTCCTGACAGCTGCATACACTTGGAAATCTCACCGTAACCCTTTTACGTGAGGCTAGCCCTTACAAGGTCATGATATGCGGTTGTCTGAATTCTACGGACTCGATTATAAACGTGTTACTGTACCTCTGTTGAACCAGATTCGATAGCTGACTCCACAGGGGCACGGGGAACGGAACCACGTAATCCCCTAGGAGTTGGCAAGTTAGGCTTTCCTGCTCCGGGCAGAGCCTAGTAGCTAGCTAAGAAGAACAGCCACATCTATTGCAATACTGAACCAAGGGCCTAGAGCTCTCAGGCGTAGCCTTAGCTACGGATTGGGTTCATGCGAGTAGTGAAGCCCAATCAACAATATCTCTAATCTCACCCTCTAGTATTGCATAGAGATTATGGATTTAATAATTACGCGATTATTAATTACTAATGTTATGGAATAATTGTGGGGCTGTTGGCCGACCGGCCGGCCTAGTTATGCTTGACAATGATATGGGTATGGTGAGTATGGAGGGTTTTGGAATCCTTAGGCATTCTGAATCTGTTGCGAACGATTTTGTTGGCTGCAAAATGGGGAGACACTGAATGTTTGACGGCGACCCAGTCTCAAGGGTGACGGACCCTTCATGACTCAGTGGATAAGTACACGCGGAAATGGTTCCGCGCGTTTCACGGAACTACTTCCTCAATCCACAAAGCGGAGGCGGCTCAACTCGTACAATTCTCTTCACCACCTCTCCGGAATCGCCTCAGCGATAACGAACAAGCAGACCGCTACGCCCTCTCAGCTGCTAAGGATGCAAGCCGCGAACAACGCAACAGAAAAACCTCGCCAAAAGAGCTGCCACGTCTGCGCCCGGGGCAAACGCCGCTGCGACAGGCGGACTCCGTGCTGCACACGCTGCGCCAAGAAGGGAGTATCGTGTTCGTACGTCGATTCCCAACCTGTTGAAGGTGCTTATCAGCTCCTGGGGGGTCAGACCTCCAGTAAGGTCGTGTCGTCCGGGCTCGAAAGTTTACCGATAGAGACGGAGCTTGATACCTTGGGACTACAGGCAGATCCTGAACTTGAACTCGAGCCGCTGCCAGACTACACCATCGATTCGGAGTCAAGAAAGGACACATTACTCCAGGATGTTAATATGTTGAACAGCCCCCATTGGTCGATTGACTTACCTGAATTTGACTTTGGTAACTTGACGAACCACATGTCGGTTCATCAAGCAGGCGGAAGGATGCAACGGTGGCACACGCAAGAAGCTTCCAAGATGGCAACAGTCAGGCTTGGAACACGTCCACCGCCGAACCTAAATCTACAGCATTTCATCATCGAGCAAAAAGCCATGTCTGACGCCTGTGTATGTTCTCATTCACGCCTCTATGCCGAATTACCTTCACCACTGACCTGTAAGCTTACATTTACAGTCAAACCTTGCTCCATGGGGCATCCATAAGCCAGGCTCACGCGTCGGCTTTTCTATCGCCAGTTTCAAAGAGTTTCCCGGTCTCCTCGCCCGTAAGCGCGAAACACCCTTCCTACACCGCCACCTGTATCGCGCCCACACCCCGCATGCGATGCTTGTCGCCTACTCAGCCGCCACAACGTATGCCAATAGTACCGATGCCAACCGAGCGTGGACTATTCGCGTGGTCTGCGAGGCCGCTGATGAACTAATGCACATGCCGGGCCGCAGTCAGGGGAAGGAAAAGGCTGTTGCGCACGACATCTACCCGGAGACAATGGACCTTACGCAATCCCTGACGCCTTTGGACAAGTTGGCTCGTACCCAAGCGCTTTTCATCTACCAGCAAATCCGCATTTTCGACGGCGACGTCAGCCTGCGAGCGCAAGCGGAGCGCGACATGGGAACTCTTGAGGCCTGGATCGAAGATCTCGAGACTTACCGCGACAATCTTGCTGAGATATGGTTGCTTGAGGAGCATACGCTGCGGGGAAGGCCACCGTTATCTTGGGATCAGTGGATCTTTGCCGAGTGTGTGCGACGAACCATTTTGCTCGGCTACGGATTCATCGGTCTTGTGAGCGTGCTCAAGGCGGTGGGGGTAGGGGGCACACCAGTCCCCGGACGGTTTGCGGCAGTGCACCGGTGGACCGCGTCCAAGTATCTATGGGAAGCCGAATCGTCTCATGCTTTTATGACTGCATGGCGCGAAAAGAGGCAGTACATTGTGCAGAACCTCAATATGCAAAGGCTTCCGGAGTCGATCAAGGCTACGGACACGGATCACATGATTAAGATTTTACTCACGTGGTGAGTCTACATCAGCGTTGCCCAAGCCTTGCCATTTTGCCAAGGCTACTAGGGTCGACAACGTCTCAAAACATTTACTGATTCGGTTTTAGGTTAATAGGTCCTAATGAAATGGAGCGCTGGGTCCACACGGATGGACCACTTAGTGACATTTGGAGATGATGGAGTTTCTGAGGCAGAAGCTGGTACATATGGGGCTAATATGCGCTGAAATGTCTACATGACAAAGTGCACCGAAACATGTCCCCCAATGTCGACCGCGCGGGTGGCGGATGTCGATCTTAAGTAGAGCTCTTACGGCCTGCACAAGTGAGACCGTAGGGTGGGATTGATACTTCCATGCACTCCTGGTTAAGGAGGCCGATTATAGCGGCGCAGTATCTTACGTTGCGTATTGCTTTTAATGTCGGGAGATGTCTTACTCAGACCTTGTGTCGTGCTTATAGCAGTCTTTTGGTACTTGAAAAATATGCATTCCTACCTATCGACAGCTAGAGGAAACTGGCTCTCGAAATTCTGACCTAACATGCATTTAGCACGATACCCGCTCATCTCGGCTCCTCGAGTCTCCTTTGATAGTGGCCTTAGAGGATGGAAGTAAGAGCCTATCTATAAACTTAGACGAGGTTCGACTTGCGCAGTCGAAGCTGTTGCTTCCCGTCACCAAAACCCCATTTATCACCCGGTGAAGCATTAAACGGCGTTTACTACGTATACTTGACGAGGTTCGAGGCTTAAAGTCATGCATACAGATTATACAATAATTAATAGTACGAGTGATACATGAGCCGATATATCACGAACACGCGCTGGCCTAGTAGGAATTCGTCACGAAAGATATTGCTCTAAGGAATAAGTATTGCGTAGGAATACCTCGATCGCTTTCTATAGCAGTTGTCGACTACCGACACAGTAGTTTCATACCAGGGCGATTATAAGGTATTCTTACTATACAAAAACAGTTCCTCTTAGCCGATTATTTTGAAATAACACTTTCCTATCATTACATCGCGGCCTCGCCCTTGAAGACGAAAGAGCTCATTCGGATGATGTCTCCATAGTCTTCGTATAGCGGCTCCAACCCATGTTCCAGCGTATGCTTAACAAAGTCTTCGAAAGAAGTACCCTGGAAGTCGGGATAGAGATCCTTGCCAATCAAGTAGCCCAGATAACGAGCATACTCAGGAGTGTTTTCTCCCATAATGTCGAAGGACTTTTGATATGTGTACTGGAAGTAGTCCATCATTTTGACCGGGTCGTCCTTTGATGTAGCTATGCCCTCCTCTATCTCTTCGGCGGTGCGCTGGGATCAAACCTTGTTAGATCTGCGCGTGAAGAAATTCTGGGGTGGGCAGCAACGGGCCCTAGAATGCACCAACTTACAAATTTCTTTTCAATCTTCTCACCACTGAGCCTTGCTACAGTGTCCCAGAGCTCGTTCTGAGTGCGAAGATCTGTGTAGGCGAAGACCTTCTGGTTCAGAGTCCGAGGATCTGTGATGATACGTCCGACGTATGCTCCGATATCCCGGGAATCAGTTCTGGCAGAAGGCACATTACCCTCGCCGCCAATCGCAGTACTGAAAAGGAAGAGATTGCGGTCCAGTCGACCAGACGGAAGGCGCGGCAGGCTGATCTGATACCACCAGCCAACATCGATAACGGTGTAGGGAAGGTGTACGCGCTGAATGTGATCGAGACAGCCTTCCTTCTATAAGCACACACCAGGAGTCAGCCTCGTGTAAAAGGATGACCGTAATAATCAGGGCTACCTACGGTGTCGCGCAAAGTTTGGACACCTCTTGGCATCACCGTCGCATAAAAACAAGGGACGTAGCGTTTCACGTCCGCCTTCTTAGCTGCATTAATAAGGGGCACTTCGTTGATCATGCAGCACACGATGAGGACGTCGAGGCCCTGGAGCTGTGCCACAACAGCGTCTTCGGGACCGTCAATATCAAAGGATACTATTTTGACGCCTCGTGTCTGGAGATCCTGTACATTTTGCTTTTTCAACGAAGAGGGCCGTACAAGGGCGGTGATATCCTGCTCGGAACCACGGTTTAGGGGATGAATCATAAGTCTGACGTCCGCGGTGAACAACTTACGAACTTATGGCTCGATGAGAGCAAGCCTTCCACAATAGAGCCGCCATTGTTACCCGTGGCTCCTAGAATTGCAACCTTCGTGGCCATCTTGATGATTCGCGATTGGTGGGAATGGAAACGATGATTGGCGTGTCGGATAGTGATGCGGGTGACAAAAAGCAGTAGAATCTTTAGATCAGTCAGTCGCCTTATATACTTCTAGCATAAGAGAATTCAGGTTTGTTTCCCGTCCTAGTTGGTGGGAAAAAAACACATCGAGAGGACTAGAATTTGAGTCGGATCCATTTTCCTCCGCCTCGGACTAACATCATGATAGCTTAATGCGGAGTTTGTTCAGTCGAGAGCTACGGAGTGGGTGTGTGCCTGCTTCTCACTGGCGCAAAGCTGCGGGGTGGAATTGTGCCAAACGCGGGCGAAAAGCTGCGGGGTGGAGCTCAACGCGTGCGAAAAGCTGCGGGGTGGAGCTACGCTAAATACGTACTTGCGGAAAGGTTACGTAGGTGAATCCATACTTGGTTTCATTTGATGCTGCAAGAGGCGCGTACACGCCGACATGAAGTTTAGGAATGCCCGGCCGGACGCTACGATGACCTAAGATGCACGGCTCCCACTCACCGAAGATAGATACGAAGATCGTGCTGCGGCGCATACAACGCTACTTTGGCATGAGCGTACATGTGTCGTTGGTGGAGGGCTCGCTATCTACGCTTGATGTGGACGATTATGTGCCAGGATGTTGTAACCATCTGAAACAGCCGTCAAATTGAACATCTAGAGCCGGGTGCGTTCGGCACCTTGGACTTGCGGAAGGCGAGCGAAGAAGTCGCCCTTTCGCTGGCGCGAAGAGCTGTCTAGATAAGTATTCCGACAGCTACGGGCGGCGTGAGTACCGTCTTGACCCAGAACGCGTACTGCAGCCTGTGCGTGGGAGTGAGGTACAATGTGCACTACTTGTCTGTCAATAGGTACGCTTTCATTTCATAGAAGCGCTGCGAATTGAGATAGGGATGCGGGAGACAATAGCGGCGGAGGGGAGAAGAGGCTCTGGAAGATCTTCGTCTAGAGGTATTGGAGCCTACTGACCTGATGTTATCCTCTGGCGTCTAATGAATGAAGGGATAATACTACCAAAATTAAATAGACCGTTGACAATAAATATATCGAGGCAGGCCTACTATGTGTGCATGTCGAGCGAGTCGCGAAAACGAGTGCATGAGAGGAGGCTGCTGCTGTTAGAGAGCAATTTAAGAATTCTGACGTGCCTTGTTTTGTTAGGACATTCTGCGAGGAAAAATTGGCTGCCGCGGTGCAGGGCAAGCGGGAGCCTTCGTCGCGATCGGCGGCAAAAACGTCACCACCCCCAACACCGTCGTCACCAAGACAGTCCGCTGTCAGCTTACGACGATGGCAATGGATAGCAGTAATAGGACACGATCGGCTTTGCACAAGCTGACTTTGACTTCAGATTCTCGCCAGCTGGGCTTGACGAACGGGTTAGTGACCCTGGTCTACCGTGCTAATCACGACTGCTTCTCAATTCTCTCAACCCTTCATCTTGTATTGTCAAGCTTGTTTTCCGTTGGGGTGTTGCGCGGCGATCGAAACACTACATCGAGATGAGAGATGTGACTCGTACCCTCCAATCTGACCGAAAGCCAAGCGGACCAACACGAGTCCCAGACAAGATGCCATGCAGGTTTTTCCAACCGCCGTATTGACTGTCCGCGTATCAGCGCGGATTTTTCCGACAATCTAAATCACCCAGTCGTATGAGAATGACATGGAAGACCATAGAGTTGAATTGCTGACACCTAACCCTACACGCGTAAACCCGGATGCATAAAAGAAAGGTCGCCGACTGCTATAACGCAGACTGATTTCGTCTCTACTTACAAAATTTTTGCTTTAAACCCTTTGCACAATCAGATTCTACAATTCATCCCAAAAACACTGCGACATGTCAACCCCCGAAATCCTCCTCAAGACGGCCAAGGCATACCTGGCTTCCCTCGAGAATGTCGACGGCCCTGGCCTCGAGGCCGTCACCACAGAAGACATGACGGCGACTATTGCCCCCGCATCGGCGGGCCTCGGCACCTCGGCCACCCGCGCCGACCTCGTCGCTCGATTTACGGGATTTACGGACATCATGAGCGAGTTCCACATTAACATCAAGCAGACCTGGGTCAACGAGGCCGCCAACCAGGTGACTGTGTGGACGGACGGCAGCTCAACCTTCAAACCCGAGGTTATCGGTGATGACGACCCTGCCGACTGGGCGTACAAGGGCGAGAACATATTCCTATTCAGTCTCGACGAGTCGGGGGAGAAGATTACGCATCTACTTGAGTGGTGCGATAGTAAGGGCGTTGAGAAGATGCTCGGATTGTTTGCGAAGGCCTGGGACCGGGTGCAAGCTGGAAGGAGCTGACCGTGAATTGGTCTGGTCATGTTTGACCTGCATCAGTATATTGCAATTGAGGGAACCGCAGTTTACGACGCTGTGCGTATTGTGTATGATAATCCAAGCCCAAACCATTTATATTCATGCCCTGGATTTAGATCTTTCACGGTGGATCCCCTATGGAAGGTTTACAGGGCGTGGTCAATGAGTACAGGAATAGCGCGAGTTGATCCTGAAGTCCCCTGCCGTCTCGACGTTAATCCTTGTGAGTGAGCTATTTCTGGTTATGGCACGTGTAACCTAAGATAGTAATGTTAAGCTGCTTGGTCAACCGGGCGTGTTTTCCTCCTTTGGAATTACATTCAGGTACTAGCCCGTGAGCCTCCCCAGAGCAAGCTTTCGCATGGCTTGGGCCAGGACACAGGGACTACTAAAGTATCAAATACGGGTACGTCAATTAAGTACCAAAACAGGCGAAGGCCCGAGTATGAACGTCCGCCCTCGCTTTATATCGGGCAACCCGAAAATTTAGGTCAAAATATCAGAGTACACCATCAAAGAGCTCGAGTATGCCCATACGGTCGCTTCCACCTAAATTCGTCTTGATAATGGCTAATTCAAACCGCAGGAGGATAACCGGCTTGCATTCTACTCTTCAATCAGATTCTCAGTTGGTTCTTTCTTCTCATAAGAAATTATTTCGACCCAGGACTCTACGAGTAACTTACAACATCCCACCTCGTCGAGTGGCTCTTTTAACATGGCCCAAGTGTAAGCGAAAGGGGTGCTTATGGAATACCGAGTCTTACCATTCTCTTTTAGTCTCTTGTGTTCGTCTTAATAAGAACCATCAGGGGCTTTTCGGCAAGTTAGGAGCATTTTAATGCCAGGCGTATCTGTAGGCGGAGTGAAGTAGTCTCCCAATAGTGCGCTCCGCAGTCAACTCGTAGGTCTATTGTCGTAGAACGTCTGAAATCTGCCTCCCTTGCACTGGGAATTGGGCTCACCGCAACTCTTACATAGCGGCCCCTAGCCCCGCAGTGCCTGCGATCCGCAGGCTCTAGGTACCGTAATCCGCAGAGTAAGAAGATTCCGAATAATGCGGTCCGCAGGCAGTACATAGACAATTTTCCGATAGAAGGTATGAACATTTGGAGCCTGCGTCTCCGGCAGGAACGGGAGCCATCAGCACCTTCCGAAATCACCCACACGCATCCAGCTCTTTCTCCAAGCAGCTGGGCGCTACGTAGTGCCGCTGCTCAGCCCTCTCACCAGCATGACGACAATCGACCATCCATACTGGTCTTACAATTAGACTGAATCCTCGCACAGTCGACAAGCAGTTTGGTAAGATTTGATAGAAACATGGTTGTATTGGCGCATATGGCCAGCTCCTAATGGCCCGAACACGGCCGGACAGCTAAGAAGATAATCGGGAGGCTTAGGCAGGCTCGGCTTCGACTCGCGGAAGCTGTCATCAATACAACCCCTGAAATCTCCAGTCACAGTCCTCCGCCCTTGACGAGGGTTCTGTCATGATCTATGCCTTTCCCGCCGAGCTGCCCCTCGATGGATTGCCGGTTACTTGGAATGCCTCGCTCTCGCATACGGACGAAAGCTTCATGCGCCGCACCTGTCCGCTAAGGGTGGGATTGTTGAAGGTTCTATAGCTTGGAGATTCAGGAAGAGCCCCTGACATTCATTGCGCCAGCCAAGCGCCATTTTCGCGCATGAACTTCCAGACCTCTGGCTGTCGCGCTGGCTTGAGATATATACATGCCGACCGCGAGAGAATCGTCCGCATGCACACCATGGTAGATCAGTCGACTAGTAACAAGGCGGAGGTGAGACTTGGCTACTGGTCTGGTACCAAGCTTTACTGCCGAGATTGTGTCTGGGGCACATTCGTTGTCGAAGACCTAGAGATTCAGGTCGGCAATCTCTGCTTAACGAGGATATCCCTGGCATGAGACTAAACAGAAGACGTCGCGGCAGATCAATTCCAAACAAGCCTTCCCGGTTTAGACCCCTAGGGTCACTATCTGATTCAAAGTCCTGGATATTGACAGTAGGAGGTGACGGCGCACCATGGCTCTCGCGGAGAATATTACGTCTGAGGGCTTTAACCTTTTTCTTGAGACGTGGGGAGATGTTGTTCTATTTAGAGTGGCCGTGGCGTGGTCTGCTCACTAGGAGATCAAGAGGGACGTCGTGGGCGGCAGCTTCAACGGGGCGGACGTTCGCAATGAGATTCTCCGGCAGCTCGAGACGTACGAGAAAGTTGACCTCCTTACTGGTCTGTTCGAGGGGCCGAAAACTCTGGTGTATCTTCAAAGGTTCAGCGCCGAAAACATTGACAACTTGAGCACCAGAGTTGATATGAGTAATGCTACTGTCGGTCTCGACTAGGCCATCAATGGGTAGGCCGGGTCCAATATTTTCGAGGGTGCGGAAAATGCATGTTTTCCACACCATGCTAGGCTCTATGGTTGAGGCCGCGTACCCTCCAGTCTTTTTCATGTTGTGCAGTGCTTCGACAGCTTTGAACTTCATCCCCGCTCAATTCACGAACCTCCTAAAGTATACGGAGGTACACCGCCCACTAACGCGGCCGTCATCAACGTATGCCGTCAAGGCATTCCGAGTCATGGTCTAGGGCCGGTTCCGGAATACGGCATTTCGCTTGGAGGACGTGTCGCCTAAAATCAAGGTCTTGCGATAGATTCCGACATTCGCTGCCGAATCATCAGGGAATCATCAGGGTCCGGTTAAGCTAGGGTCTACCTCTCGAACCTGATTAAAACCCCACGGCTACCCCGGCTTTCTCTAGCCGTGACCGCCACGTTTGGCATTGTCCCCCATTTCCCCGCAAAATCGTATCTCCCGTAGGCTTTAGGTTTCGACTAGACAGGCCTTCAAACTTCGGCTGATGTTGTCGGCCTTGACAATTGCCGTGTGCAGATGCCGAGAGGTCTCGACCTTAAACATGCTCAGGCTCTAGCAACGTCGGATGCGCAATACTGATAGCCCCTGAAATGATAAATGTCGGTGTTGTTCACGATGATGTTTGCAACAGAAAATCATCTTGCACCTCTCTCAAAGAGGATTATTCATCAACTTGGCGACATGACCGATCAAGAGAAGGAGGTAAGACTGCCTGTGAGCCACCTTGAAAGTGAACCATGGCTTACCAGCAACTGTCCAGGAACGCGGTGAGATTCAGGCGGAGCTCCATATCGAGGTGCTGCCTGGTACGGAGGTCATGACCGACGTGACCAAACATCACTTGATCAGGAGCGAGCGCTCCTCTATCGTGCTTGTACCACAGCCATCGCCAGATCCCCACGACCCTCTCAATTGGAAATCGTCATGGAAGTGGTCTGTGTTGGGTGCAGTGTCACTCATGACCTTTACACAGGGGTTCGCGCCGCTGGCCCTCGCGCCAATGTTTCCTTACCTTATCCGAGACTATGAGAGTACACTGGAAGATGCCATTCAGTTCACTGGCATCACCATCCTGGTTCTCGGCTTCAGTAACTTCATCTGGTAGCATTCATTCTGACCACGACTGAGTTATCACCACGCTAATTCTGAGTTCCCAGGGCCCCGATTTCATCTTCCTTCGGCCGACGCCCGGTCTTCATCGCGTCTCAGATTGTGTGCCTGGCATCACACATTCTCCGAGCGAGAGCCAGAACCTATGGATCTTTCATGGGAGCATGCGTGTAAGGAATTGGGTCACTGCATAAACTTCAAGACTAACTTCCTAGTCTCAATGGGATTGGCGCAGGACCCTCAGAGACGCTACAGCCACAAGTCATTGCCGACATCTTTTTCCTTCACGACCGCGGCACATGGAATACGCTGTATTGGGTCGTTTATATGGGCTCTCTAATGGTAAGCTCATCGCACCATTGAAACAGCAGCTGACCAGCTTCAAGATTGCCCCGGTTATATCCGGTCCGATGGCCGACCATGTTGGCTGGCAGAACTTTTGGTGGCTCAACGTCGCAATGACAAGCATATCTATTGTCTACGCCGCCTTTGGGTTTCCGGAAACGAAGTGGGTTCGATTGGAGCAATTGCGAGACGTTGTTCTCGTGGGCCCGCATGGTGACGACGCTATCGATCGAAACAAAGTTGCTGCTCAGTCAACAGAGGATGAACAAGTATTAAACGTCGATTCACACCTCGGGAAGGGAGCTCCATCAAGAAATCAGTGGCAGCTGTTCCAGCGAAACTCATCTCCCATGCGGACCATTCTTTTCGACCTATGGACGCCATGGAGGCTCTTTTCCTTTCCAATTGTGCTCTTCGCCTCGTTCGTTGCAAGCTGGAGTTGCAGCAACTTTCTAATCCTGAATCTCACCCAGTCGCAAGTCTTTGCTGCGCCTCCCTACAACATGAGTGCCCAATCCATAGGTATGGTTGAAACATCTATTCCATTGATCTTCGAGCTAACCCTTCTCTCAGGATTCACCAACCTGGCTGTCCTGGGTGGCGCATTACTAGGACTCGTCACCGCAGGCCCCTTTAGCGACTGGGTTTCCGCACGGGCGACGTCCCGGAACAACGGTATTCGCGAGCCGGAGATGCGGCTCCCTGCCATGATTCCATTTGTGGGCATCATGGTGTTGGGCAACATCATCACAGCCGTCGGATATCAGTACCACTGGCCTTGGCCCGCCATTGTGGTTTTGGGCTATGCGAGTGCCGGCATTCAGGTCGCTGCTTTGCCGAGTATCGCAAGTACCTATGCCATTGACTGTTACAAGCCGGTCACGGGGCCTCTTATGGTCGCTATCACGGTGAATAAAAATGTCTGGGGCTACGGCATGGGCAAGTTCATCACTCCGTGGACTATCGAGGCAGGGTAGGTCAGAGTATCTGTCTGTGTGTGCTATAAGCTTACATATGTTCCAGATTCATCCCAGCTTTCATGACCAATATGGCACTGACAGTGTTGTGGTGCGGGTTGGGCACTATTTTTTATTTCTATGGAAAGACGTTTCGCAGATGGACTCGGAATAGCAGTATTCACACCCTGTAACCGTCTATACGCTTTTTCCGCGAACAGGGTTGCCGACTACATCCCTGTTTGTCAACATGTCGTTCAATTTTTCCTTCCTAAAACCATGGAGATTATAAGGCGTGTCTGACTATTTCGTCGGGCTGAACACATTCAAGACCCTTAATCAGCCGAGTGTATGCGAATATGCTATTGCGAAAATTCTGAAACTACCGCTACGGGCAGACTCGATGGATGCATGCTCAAGGATGGCATCGTTTGGGAGTTCAAATCAATGTCTTGATGATCGGTGCTTGTGAGTGATTTTTGAGGCAGTCATAACTAGAGACATGAACCAGAAACTAAGATAGACTGTAACTCAGCATTTCTGTCACAGTCCGGGGCATTCAACGCAGAACCGCAAAGGACAGCGAGCAAGCTTCCGTCACGGTGTAGCCAGTGGCTTTACGTCCAAGGGGCACCGCTGACGGAATACAAGATTTGGCCCAGACTGCGTCGACGAGAAGATGTCGTACACCTGGAACTCCCCTGGCCTGTGTCTGCCCTCCAGACCCCCAGGCGCACCCTCCCCCAACTTGCCAACCTTTCCTGGGGCCACTTCAAAGTCGAAATGCCACAGCGTTCTGGCGATCACCAGGCCTGCCTCTAGGTAGGCCATTGGTTTGCCGGCACATCCCCGGGACCCTATGGAAAACGCACAGAACGCAGAGTTCATTCTTCGCTTTGTTTCATCGTCGGCCTCGAGCCAGCGTTCGGGCTTGTATCTGTACGAGTCGGGAAAGTAGGCCTCGTCGTGGTGGATGGCGTAGCAGCTGACGCCGACGTGCGTTCCAGGAGGAATGACGTGTCCGTCGACGATCCACGGTTCGGTCTCACCTGCGTGTAGCTGTCGCCAAAGCGTGCCGCCGACAGGAGGGGACATTCTCAACGCCTCGTCGATACACGCGCGCAGATAGCGGCAGCCGGAGAGTCTGGGTCCGCCGCAAATGATACCATCGTCAAAAGTGGCGCGGATCTCATCGGCCAGCCTTTTGTAGCTTTCGGGGTTGCGCGACAGGTAGAAGAAGACGCTACTCAGGGCCGTCGCCGTCGTGTCGCCGCCTATCATGATCAACAGCCGTACATCGATATCTATGGAAAGACTCACCTGCTGGAAGTAGCAACATGGCCTCGGCCCAGACGTCGCTGGGTTGAATGTACGAGTCCTCCTTGACAGAATCTATCATATGCGAGTACAAGTCGACCTGGGCGTGTTTGTCCTGGCTCAGACGCGTCGATATCATGAGCTGCAGCACGTTGTAAAACTTGCGCAGCTGTGCGTGCGTTACAAGATTTGTCAGCCCGACGACCAATGATGAGCTTAAGATTGGCAGCTGCATCTTGACGTTGCTAATGCCATTTCCAAACGTTATGCTCGACGGCAGGAAGCGGTGCGTCTCATCCCGCTGTGTGTTGAGGGGAAAGCCGAACGCCAACAGCCCCACAATGTCGGCGCCCAGGAAACGGGCGTGCTCTGAGACGTCGAGAGGCTTCTTGTTCTCGCTGGCGTCAGCAAGGATTTGGAGGAAGATGTCTACCTGTTTCGACAACGTGGGCTCAAAGTTGCGCATCGCCCGCTCCGTTACGAGAGAGCCGACGATCTTCCGCCGCATGCGGTGCGCCGTCCGGTCGAGCGCATTGAGGGTGTTCGTCTTGCCCGTAGTGTCCAAGGTGACTAAGTAGACGTCCGACTTTGTCACGCGCTCATTATTGTAAATGTCTTGGAGGGCCGTAGCCGTGCTGAAGACAAGCCTGTTGGGTCCCAAGCGGAAGACGGGGCCTGGCCGTCAGTCACGTCGAGTCTACGGGTTGGGGCTGCTCCCTACCGTATCGTTCAAGGTTTCTTTGTGTGACCTGAGGAAGCTGGAGCCGCGCCGCATGGTAGCCGCCGTAAACGTCTGTGACCTTGGCCCAAAATGGCCCCGGGTATTTGCGCAGCGGGTGCAGGAGGAGGTTAAAGAAGGCGACAGCTATGGTCTTGTGATGTCAGCGTTTCCCGCGCGAAGAGACATTGGGAACTCACATGGACCACCAAACAGGCAACCGCGGCCCCCACGGTCTGCAGAATCAGGGAGTCGGACAGCATTTCGACAGCGCAGTAGAGTGGTGCCAAACGATTTTCCAAACAGATGGTATTAAGGTTGGCAACAACGGTCTTTAAAACTTCGGAGGATGCTGCAGCATATTACATACCGCTTCACGTTCAAGAGCAACGGAAACATGTCGCGTCACCGTCAGCCCTACGACATATCGTGCAGGTACGCGTATTTGCGGCAGCGTTGACGTCTCCATGGACGCGACGACCCCAACGATTGGCCTAGAGTCCGCGGCCGCACCCTGTTCAGAGATCGCCAACCAAAGCGGACTGCCAACCTCCGCGTACTGAGGCCAATAATTGTCGAGCCAAGATGGTACAACGAAGAAGCCATGGCATGCGGGGTGTAGTCGTGGAGTAGTACCCACCCTACATTGTGAGATCTTTTGCTGAGTCAGTTCAGTTGTAAACAGGAAGCTCCTGGGTGGGGTTGCTAAGGTAGCCAGCCACCTAGGTCCCTAGGTACAGTACCTAAGGTACCTTACGTTAGGTAAGGGAATGTCGACTCAGCTGCCATCGATACCCCCCTCGTGCAGCATGCGACATTAGCATCTGCATCACCACACCAGCAAACCACGGGTAGAAAGCATGACGGCGTATGTCCTCGGAATCACCTGCGTCGCTCGCGGCGTAATGGCCATGGCCATGCCCATGGAGGAATATGCCCATGTTGGGCTGCCGCTCGAACCGCCCGTCGACAAGTCCCAGTCCTCTCGGGATCGCGGCAGCAATCTGAGCGCAGGCACAGCATCGCCGCTGATGCGCTTCAAGGGGCTTCGCGAAGTGAGTTATGGCTTGACACTGGCGGGACTGCAATGGCAGGGGAACGACACGGCCGTCACCACCTTCGCGGCCATTCTGTCAGCCGTGAGGCTCGGCGACGGGCTCATCGTATGGCAGTCCGGAGGAGCAACTCTTCGACATAAGGCGTGGGGACATTGGATCACTTCTGGCGGGCTCGCAGGCTGGGTCTTGTGGAGATGGAGAGGCTGACATGACGGCTAGGGGAACGGCGAATGAGGTGGCTTTTGACGACATTCTGCAGGTTTAGCATCCATCCAAGTTGAATTGCCACCAAGGGTCGCCGCGCAGCCGCCGGATTGCTACGGCCTGGTCGAAGGCTAGACCAAGGGACCTGCGCTGAGGCCAAACGCGTACCGCGCCCGCTCGCCGGCTGACTCACTAGGACTACTACAAATACATAAAGAATTCGGGCCACAATCGTCATCATCAAATCTTTCTGTCATCTTCATCATGTCGCAGTCCGGAAACACAGTGAAGAGCACCGCAGTGCACAAGCGCGTCACCAGCGCCGAGATCGCAGAGAGTTTGCGTCAGAGCAACAGCGCCACAGAACGCAGCCATGTCATCCACACATTCGCCAAGTATCTGCGCCGCGGCGACCGCTTCCAACCCACGTGGGACGCCATTGGGGGTGCAAAGGGACTGGCCAGCCTGATGGCCGAATTCAGCGTGCGCGATGTCGGTGCAATCTGCCGCGGCCTCGGCCGCACGGCCGCCGCGGCCAATGCAAGACACGCAAGAAGGGTCGCCTTGGGGGAACTTGCTATCATCTTGTACGGCACCAGCAACCCTGACCCGAGACCTCTGCGACAACTTTACCAAGACATATTGCCAGCCTGTGAGCTTCAGGTCGTTCAAGAATGGGAACCAAAGGTCGAGTGGACCATGCGTCAGCAAAAGTGTCTGCTATTCGCCCACCGACAGCAGCACGAGGCAAGGTTTCTTGACAACGTATTCTCGCCCAGCCCAGTCATCACTTTTGCCGAAAACAAAGAGCTCTTTCGTGGCAACATGCCCTTCTGCAAGTCCATCCTGGCCAGGCTCGAGGCTGCCGATGTGGAGGTCCGGATCCCGCACGACTTGGTCGATGTCTTTGTCATGCCTTTGCTCAATCGGCTTCTCCACCGACGGTACGACGAGGAAGCTCGCGACGAGCTTTTGGGCCTTGTTGTCCGATGTATCCAAAAGCACGCCAAGAAGCTCAACGGATATTTGCCCCTTAGACCAGGCGACCTAGTCTACTATGTCATCCAGCGTTGGGTCGATACCGAAAGAGACCAGAAGCTCATTGAAGGCTACCTCGCACAAATTCTGGATCTGCGCGCGGCTGTAGGACACGAGACAATGGATACAATTCATCTCACTGTGCAGAGACCTAAAAGACTCGATCCGTCAGGCCGCTACCAGCTCCTCCGCTTACTGTTTCGACACATGCGGGAGTACCGCTTCGACTTGGAGGACGACTCTCCACCGGGGCTCGCCCGAATCAAGGCTGCGACGTCCAAGCAGAACCGCTGGCCCACGCGGCTTTTCCTTTCAATAGACAAAAACAAGTCTTTCGACCTACTGGAGAAGCTGGAAGAGCTACACCCTGGCAAGAGTTTCCTGGCGTGCCCCGGACCGGGTTCAGTCCTATGTCAGACACAGGCCCCTGGCGATCGGGGT
The DNA here is from genome assembly GCA_000732205.1 of Verticillium tricorpus MUCL 9792. Lineage (NCBI taxonomy): Eukaryota > Fungi > Ascomycota > Sordariomycetes > Glomerellales > Plectosphaerellaceae > Verticillium > Verticillium tricorpus. The sequence continues at coordinate 43,563 of JPET01000006.1, forward strand.
GGCGATGTCGAGGTTCTCAGAGCCATCCTATCACGAGCTCTGCCGGCTAGAAATCCCCAGTGGCTGGATCGCGTTCAAGCGAATGTTAATAAACGTAAGAAATTGGCCACAGAGTCGCGTGAGCCTGATGGTCGTGCTTATTGGGCCAGGTCCACGGTCAATCTGTGCGTGGCAGCTGGAGACCTCGAGCTCTTGCTAGAAACGATCACCTGGGCACGACGCTTCAACAGAGACTCGCTGACCACACATGAGCTATACGCTGCAAGCACCCTAGACACATTTGAGCTCAAGTGTCTGCTGTGTGCAATTCCTAAGTACGCCGATGAGGAATCGGCTCGAGCCGCCGGCACTACACTTGAGGATATCAGGAGGGACATTGGGCTCGCAAACCGAATTCTCGTCGCGCTGACCCAGACCGCCATCATGGCCATCGCAGATCCTGGTTTTCAACGCATCAGGTGGGAGCTACTGCTCCGGCTTCCCAGGATCGTTGCAAACTCTCGTTTCAGCAGCCAGAATTACTTGAGGCTCGTCGCAGGAGCATCACCCGATGCGGGAAGCGACATCAGCCAAGCTGTCTGGAAACCCACCATAGACGCACTTCTTCAACTGGAAGCCATGTTGCGTGCTCCCTCTGCCCAAGCGCTGCTCGGTCCCTCCATCCAGATCGAGGCCCCAGCGGTGTGTGTTTTGCGCAATATCTCCGGGGCAACGGCCGTTGTGCTGGCGGATCTCGCCGAATACTTCATCCAGGGCATCATCACCCGCCTCGGCCCGGAGGCCCTCAAGCCGCAGATGGCTAACATTGTCGAAGTCGTCTTGCGGGTTGCGCATAGCGACCAACCATCCCTCGCGAGCCCCTTCGTTCGCAACATCATCGAGAATGGCGACGACAGCTCTTGGCATCGTCGTGTGCTCGGCAGGAAGTTCCTCCACTCCCTGCCCGCTTCAGCAGCTCGCGATTTCGTCCAGAACATGGCTAGCGCTATGCACAATTTGATGAAGGAACAAAACGTCCGGCCCTGGATCCAAGGCCAGTCCCCTATCATCAAGGTTACGACTGTCAAAATGATGGCCCAAGTTCTCGAAGGAAATCTCTTCCTCGACCAGGACTCTTCCTGTACCATTCTCGTTTCCTTGCTCGTCGAAGCCCGTCACATTGACGCCCACATCACTATCATCAGCAGTCTACTCACGACCATGATGGACCCATCATGCTCTCTGCCTCTACAGCGTCAAATTCTCGACGCCCTCGAGACCCATGTCGTTCCCATTGCAGCACAGCTCAGCGAGCGCCGTCCCACCACCGAAGAGGATTGGGAATCTGCCACGGCCCCAGATGTCAGTGAGCAGACGCCCTTGTTGAGCATGCTGGTCCATAAAGCTAGTGCCAAGAACTTGTCTGAGGACAATAGGGCGAGGCTTGCCGGCATTATCATGAGTATCCTACAGCAGTCTGCGGTAAACAACAAGCGCTGGATGCATACTTTTCTGGCAAAAAACGGGTTCAAACTTGACCCGGGGGAGCATCTTCCTGTCGGACCAGTCAGTGCATCTATGTTCGCCTCGATATTTTTCGACTGGACCGCCAGCGTACCTCTCTCGCTCTTTAACATGCTGCGAGATACGGTACTCGTCAATATAAATCCCTCGCCGGGAATTGCTCGCGTCACAAAGGCTGTCAAGTCAAACGGCGAGCTCGTCAGCTCAAACGCTGGTTGCCACTGGCTCGCCCAATTCGACAACCCTGGCAGCCAGTCTCTTGGGCTCGGCCTTACGCAAGCCATCCGTATACTACAGAAGACCGAGATCTCTACGGGCGGAGACGTCACCATCCCAGGCTTGCAGGAGCTTGTCTTTGCCGCCGCCAAGTGTCTTGTGCACCAGGGCGAGTCCGTTTATCCTCTCGTCAAATATCTCAACCGACTTCGGCTTGAAACGCGGAACGACCAGATCATTTGGAAAATGAACTGTTTGCCGATCGTCCAGGATTTGATCTTGACAGTTGAGGGGATGCGCAGTCAAAAGTTTAAGGGCATACTCCCCAACACATTCCGCCTAAGGATTGATCTTCTTCCAAACCCTTTTACGTCGTCCAATGAAGCCCCGAGAACAACGGAAGTGGAATCCTATGTGTCCGAGATCTCAGAGCTGATTGACCACCTGGCAGCGCGTCGGTTGCCTTACCACGAGGACTTCAGACATTTGAAAGAGAGCGTTTTGCGCGTTCGTCACAGCCAAGAACCGCTGCTGGTAGCGCTGAAACTAGCACGCCTTGACGAGGTACACATGCTGGAGGACCCACCTCTGAGTGTGTACTTGCGGATGGAGTTGATGGCTGGACTGTTGGAGGGCCCTCTCGAGATGGGAGATGATTCAGTAACACAGCAGGCTCGTGACCTCGTTCAAGGACTCAAGAATTGCGAAGCAGATGGACTTAGAGATTTAGGGATCCGACTAGAGAAAAGCGTGGCGAGAAAGAGTGGTATGTAAAGGTTCAGGTCACCAGGTAGCTGGTCTTAAGTACAGAAAGAGGAATTTGAGGTAAACAAAGTAAATACTAGCATTGGAAGGGGGGATTAGATGAAAATTATTATCAGAGTATTTCTACCCGATGAGCCAAAATGCCACCGGATTCAGCCAACATCATTCGAATGTGTTGCAGTCCGAGCCGTCTCTCAAGGCTTTCCAGGGAAACTCTGCCAGTTGTAGTACGGTCCAGAATGACCAAAAGGCTTGGACTCGTAGCATGTTTGCGCAACAACACTCTTCACGTGGTCCCACTTCTTCTCGGAGGTCTCGCACTTGATGAAGACAAAGTCGTACCCGCTGTCGCCCTGGTCTTCCTCGGCGACGGTGGTGCAGTTGTTGGTCTCACCCTCGGCCTTTTCGGCCAAGAACTTTGCGCCCTGGTAGGAGAGGTCGAAACACCTTAGTTGGTGGTATTGATCCGTAACAGAAGGGTCGTAAATGGCGACGATAAAGTTGGCGCCTGGACCTAAACGCAGAGGGGATGCTCGTCGCGAGTCAGCGGCTTTGCCCTTGGGGATGCAAAGACGCTTCTCTTCGTCGTAGGTGACTGCTTGGCCAATCTGCTCGGAGGTACAGGTTGCATTGAGCATGGAAACAGGGCCATCACACCAGGTGATAGCGGACGAGCAGGCTGGCCCGCTGCGAGGGTACATGTTGCAGTCTCTCTCGTAGCGCTCACAGGCGTCTGCATTGCAGGACTTGCGCTCATCGGCTGTGCAAGTTCTTTGACAGTAGCTTCCAGAAGGGTCTCCTTGAGCTTCGAGACGTGACTTCATGTATCCGCTCTGGCATTGTGTCGAGCCAGTGGTGTATGAGAAGCTACATTCTTGAGGCGTCTCGCAACGGGTGCGCTCTGCGGCTCTGTTTTCGAGCATATGAGGAGTAGCGAAAGCTGCCTGGGCCATGGCCAAGGTAGCGAGGACGTATGATGGATGCATTTTGTTGAGGTGTGGCGTTTGGCCTGTGAAGCTGCGGAAAAGACTGGATGAAGGGTGAGTTGCACCAGAAAAGGAGCTGTAAGAGCTAGGGGACAGACCGATTTATGTACCCAGTCTCTAAGCTCAATTTTGCAAGAATTTACTCGTATGTTGACATTATGTTTCAAAGACGATAGGCACAGACATGAATCTTGCTCGAACATAATGTTCATCTACCGTCCGTCTGTTCTGATGCAGAAAGCCTCATTCCATAAATGTACAACGAGCCCAGCAACCCACATGCTCTGCCAGTCTACTTGCATAGCGTCTTAATTTCAGTAGACACATCTTTCCGTACCGCAGAGCCTTGTCGTTAGCTTCCCACGCCTGAGACGATTGACGGCACGCACCCGCTGAGACAACGGATCGCGGACTGTAGTTAAATGAGGTCTTACTCGCGCTGTTGGGATTACGGAGGCCGCGTTTCGGTCAGGCGAAGTGCTTTTCTCGTATTCTTTTCCGGTGTTTCAATTTGAGGACATCTTAGCATACTCTCTGCGACAGGCCACGCATATTTCTTTTGGCGGCCCAACTATGATCGCTGGAGACATTGGCACTCGATTGCAATCGTCTACGAGGCTTGATTGCAATGCCTGGCTACCAAAATACTGCTCGAACGCCGCAAGAGCGGATAGGGGTCAGTCAGGGATCCTGGGCTAGACATAGCGAAGTCCGCTGATTCAACCGGCAGAACGTCTTAAAACATCATTTTCAAGCCGGCCGATGATAATTTGGCGATTCTTTTGATGACAATTTGGACAGGGTGTCGTGAGTAACAAAGCGGCCGGTAATGACCCACGACCTGTAGATCGAGCCCCAGGTTATGTCGCGTTCATGCTTACCAGCCGTTTTCTAGCTGAATGAAGAACCAAAGCTACATCGAAAGACAGGGATCGAGCTCGCACACCCGCTGAGATCACCACAAAACCCCGTCTCAACGCAGCCATCGCCTCCACTCCGGCAGTTGGTATCTTAGCCAAGCTACCTGGCCTGGTATTTCAGCCGGGAATCGACCGGGGGTGACGAAACCCACAAAGGCTCTCGTTGTGGATAGGTTCATGAGATGTGACGGCCTACAATTGATCATCTTCGGAAAGACTCGGTTTGATGACCAGACCTGCTGCTTTAATCAAAACGTTCCTGGAGATAATTAAGGAGCGCTGAGCAGCTCAAAATGTGGTGTTTGTGTGACAGGATTTAGGACGAGACGCATGCAAAGCTAGCCTTGCGATCTGTAATTGACTCGATAGACGTCATGTATGCAGATGGAGTCGGAGCACCTCTCAACCATCTCCGTGTCTGCCAATGGAGGTAGACAGGCTTGTTTTCGCAGTTAAAAAGGATTGATTCAAACAAGTACGGTTATTCGAGATTTAGATCACGGTCTTCGGATTGAGTGCCGTCTTCGGATTGAGTGCCACCAGCAGCGATATGAGAACTACTTAATTCCAATCAAAAAGGCGTTGATCAAGGTACTTAAGTAACAATTGTTGAAAGAAATTGACCTTTGCTTGGAAGACTTTGGAGATTTGAAAGAGGCGTAGGGCAAAGAAAGAGAAAGCGTTTGCTCGAAAGTCGCCCGGCACAGATTCCACCCGCCAACAGATTCAGCAATCGTTTCCCGTAGTTTCTAAACGTGGTGAATGTGATGTGCATCCCCTGCCGTCAAGGCTTCAGATAGGAGGGACGTTGACCCAGAATCGAGTATCATCTGTGCGATAACGCGAGTTGGATTCTACCTGGCTGCGCATCCACTCAATGGCTGCCTTGTAGTTGTTGATGTCTGGTGTATTCGGGTTGCTTAACCCGGAAGCACCGTTGCGGTGGCCTGCCATCCATTTGTCGTACCCATAGTATCCTTGGCAGTCCCAGCGGGAGGCTACATCGGCGTAGATGTCCGAGCTGGATTGTAAAAGTCAGCATCTACATCGGAGAACCCAGCCTTGCACGTTGCCAGACTCGGAACACCCAATCTTACTTCAGCTTTGCACCATTATTCCATTGGCTTTCGCTCTGGCCCGTGAAGCCGGCTCGGGAGCCACAGGCCCGGAGCATACCCCAGTTTTGTTTGAAGAGCCCAAAATTAGCGGCATCGTTTATCTTGTTGTCGCCTGCAAATCGTCAACATCTTGCCCTAGCATGAGCCCAACAAGTCTACCACCACCGAAATGGATGCAGTGATCCTTCATACAAGGGCTTGAGGGGCTAACCATAGGCGTAGTCAGTCGACATGCGCTCCGTCTCGAGCATGGCAATGGCAATATCTAGGGTGTTGCCACCTGCAATAAGGATAGCCTGCTTGCGGGCACCGAGGCCGGAGACCGTATAAGAACCACGGTCCTGGCGTTCTTCCAGGATGGCTCTGTTCTCCGAGGCGAGTACTGGAGACGCGGAAGCTACGGCAGCAAAGAGTAGAGCCGAAGCTAGCATTTTGGGAAATTGCATGTTGGATCTTAGCTAGTGATGACTTTTGTGAAAATGAATGTGTATTGCCCGGAGAGGCATTCTTCCAACCTCAGGCGCGGCGCGTTTATATTTCCATGACCTCTCTTGCGCAATTACCATACTTACTAGCAAGGTGGACTTGAGCAACAGATGAGAATTTCCTACAACGGTACGGGTAGGCCCCATCCGCTGTGCAAGTGTGTGGAATGTTCTATAGTACAGGCTACGGCGGCATTGCCCGCAAATGGAGGACCGTTTCAGGATTAACGGCGCCATTCGACCCATGCCTCCAAGCTGACCTTTGTCAAACAACAGCAAGTCATTGGACAGAAAGTTCCGCTCCCAGGGTGCTAGATGGACCATTCCAAACCACGCTCTGCGGGGTAGAACATGGAATCGATGCGGCTGCGTCCTAGGGGTCAAGCTGGACAGGGTGAGTGTACTGTGAAAGTCCCCAATTCCGTCTTGCGGACGAACGGTATTGTGGACATGGGCTGCGCCCGGTTCGTTCATAGCTACGGGGACCAGACTAAAGGGTTCTCGATTGGAAGGTCCGACAATGTTACTGAGGATCATTATCATCTGGTCAAGACGAGTAGTGAACAGGTACCATTCAGCCACATTTGGCGCTAAAGCTTTGGAACACGCACACCCTAGTCATAAGTGAGTGAGCTTGAAAGCTTTCCAAGCAATTGTGCTGGTTCGAATCTATCCAAGGAATACGAGGTGCATCCATTCTCTAGATTTCTTGTCTGTCAAATATGGAAAATCACATCACGGTAAAACATGTCATTTCTGGGCATGCCTCTTAGGATAGACACCTTTCTCCTGCTAGACATACTCTATGCGCCGTAATTCTCCTACGACTAATCCTCTCGCTAATCGACTTCGGGCTGAATAGATCCCTGACAGGTGCGGGGATCTCGGCGAGCGCCAACGCGATGCTACAACGGATGACGCCCTCCCGTGGTAGTCTGTGGGGTAACGGTCCGTCAAGTGCAGAACATCGCTCCGGCATTTGCGAAGAAAAGTGATGCAATCAAATTACCACTTCAACAGAAGCTTGCATTTTCCCTTCTTCGCTTCCCTCGGCCCTGCCCCAAGCGGCTATGGGATGTTCCTCGCCGTCCAGCGAATCTAGATTGCTCAATGACTGCAGTACATTACTTGACAGGATTGAGGACTGGATCCTGGACCTATTCCAATGCAGAACGGGCGAGGGGGGTGCCAGTTAAGGAACTGCTCAGAACTACCTGGAGGCATCAAGTGACTACCTAGGTTAACTGAACGTCTATGGTAGCCTGGGCCGTGTTTCCCGCATCCGGATTCCATGAGGCCGCGGGGGACGATATTTCGACTGTGGATTCTGTAGGTGTTGCCAGAGCCGCTGGACTTGACAGACACCACCAGAATAAGCAGCAGATCCGGGCCGGGTCCACTCTGCCGGTCCTTTTCCAGCCGCCTCCACGGACATGACCAGATAGTCAAACCAATCTGATTAGCTATCGTCATGATCCTTACAATGTATTCACTTCACCCATTTGCTTCTAAGATCCACTGTACTCAGTGTGAACCATTCATCAAACTGATCCCGAGGACAGACCGTATGCCTTGGCATTAAGGTGAGGCTTTAAGCCAAGCCAACTCTGCGGCGCTGAGAAGAATGCCGACATTGCCCACCGCGTGAATACAGCGCTTGGGGCAGACATGGTTCGGACAGGGTTCGGACATCTTATTTGGCCGCCTCGGCATGTAACCGACTCCGAATCGTAGTACCACATATGTGTTTTCTCAGGAGTAATAAAGAGCGGAATCATACATATACATGATTGGAAAGCCTTCTGGTAGAGGTCTGATTTACATCAAAGTCTCTTTCTTTATACAGCTTCAGCCATGTACTACCTCAGCAGCCCCTGTCAAGTGTGATTTCAGCGTGGTCGCCAAGGGCTATGCAGTCATCAAAACGCGTTTCTTAGAGACGGCGAAGTGGACGTGTTCTCCAGAAATGACACGGGTTACTGGCAGTTGTATCAATGAATTCGAATGCCCGGCGCACTGCCTTTGGCATGTTCTAACTCTATCCCTGTACGTAAAGACCAAAACAAGCTTCCTTCGATCGCTCGCTGCAAACCACCTCAAACCCTGTTGATGAAGACGACGCGGCTGTCGTAGTCGCCGCTGAAGACGTACTGCAGACCCTTGCTCATGAGCGTGGCGCCAGTGTACGTCTTGTTGCCGTCAATGGAGTATTGCGCGGCGGGCTCGAGGCCTTGCAGGCGGATCCACGGCGAGGCGTGGTTGAACTGCGCGCGCACCTGGAAGTAGAACAGCACAGCCTCTGCTCCGTTCTCGGAGATGAAGAGAGCAGCGGGCCAGTTGGACTCCTCGGGCAGGTTCAGACGCCACATGTCTCCCTTGATGACAATGGGGCTGACCTTCTCGCTGAGCGCGAGCAGGCCGGGAATTTGAGCGCGGTCTTCGGCGGAGATCTTGGGCGGGTTGAGCTCGAGGCCGAAGGAGCCGCCCATCATGGCAACGTGAGCACGGAACTTGATTGGCGTGATGCGATGGGTGATCTCATTGGGGACAGCGGAGACGTGAGCCCCCATGGCCGAGGCGGGGTACACGAGGGACGTGCCGAACTGAATTGAGATGCGATCGAGGGCGTCGGTGTTGTCCGAGGTCCAGATCTGGGGGAAGTACTGCAGCATGCCAGGGTCGAAGCGGCCGCCGCCGGACGCGCAGCCCTCCCAGAGAACATCAGGGAAACGCTTCATGAGGACGTCATAGACGTGGTACATGCCGAGAATGTTGGTGTGGTGAGCCGAAGGCGTGGCGCCCTCGTGGATGCCCCTGTTGCTGTCCCACTTGACGTAGGTGATGGGGGCGCTGGAGAGCAGCTCAGACAGCGTGTCGATGATGAACTGCTGGACCTCGGGAAGTGCGGCGTTGAGGACGAGCTGGTTGCGCTGCGTCGTGCGGGGATAGTCGCCGGCGTGGAGGACCCAGTCGGGGTGCTCCTTGTAGAGGGTCGAGCTGGGGTTGACCATTTCAGGCTCGACCCAGATGCCGAACTGCAGCTTTTCGGACGAGTCGGCGACCTTGAGATCGGAGATGCGCTTGACGAGGGTGGGCAGCGTGTCGGGGAACCGCTCCTTGTTGGTCTGCCAGTCGCCGAGGCCAGCGGCGTCGTTGATGCGCGGGTGCTCGTTGCCGAACCAGCCGTCGTCGAGCACGAAGAGCTTGGCACCGAGCTCTGCGGCGTCGGTGGCCAGCTTGTAGATGGTGTCCTGGTCAAAGTCGAAGTAGAGGCCCTCCCAGCTGTTGAGCTTGACGGGGCGAGTCTCGGTGGCGAACTTGCTCTTGATGAGGTTGGTGCGGTACAGACGGTGGAAGATGCGCGAGACGCCGCCAACGCCAGCACTAGAGAAGGCGGCGACGACCTCGGGCGTGGTCAGCGACTCGCCGGGAGCCAGGGGCCACGACAGCTGGCTGGGGTTAAAGCCAAGCATGGCGCGCGTGAGACCCTGCGAGCCCTTCTCGACCTCGGCCGAGAAGGAGCCCGAATAGACGAGGGAGAAGCCCCAGGCGTCGCCCTGCGACTCGGTCGTCTCGGGAGCGACCAGGGCGAGGAAGGGGTTGTGGAGGTGAGATGAGTATCCGGTCCTGCTGCCGAAGCTACACGAAAAGAGGTCAGCGCGCTCAAGCACGAGAGCGACAGACAGACGGTCGCGCGACTTACCCCTGCTGGCCGTACTCGACCTTGCGGCGTGTCCGCACGGCTTCGCGGAACCAGTCGCCCCTCAACTGAATCATCTCCATCTCCTCGTAGGGGAAATCGATGCTCAGGCTTGCGGCCTTGTCGATCGTGATGGTGCCCTGCCCCTCATTTGTAATCTTGGTGCTTCGTACGACGGCATCGTGCTTGGGGAAGATGGAGTAGGAAAGGTCAACGGCGATCGAGTTGACACTGTCGTAGAGTGTGATGATCAGGGTCGACACCTCTTCTTCGGTTCCGAAGGTCGACGGCAGGCCCTGGAGGTCTGGCTTGCCGGGAACGACCTTGTGAGATCGGTATCGAAGATCGCTGACTGTGGAGCCTTGGGCCTGGCGGATCTGAATGGCGGGCACGCGGAAGTCGCCGCGGCCGAGGTCGGGGTACTCGCGCTGGATGCGGTCCTGCATGCTGTTCCAGCCATTGACGAGGGGCGCTTCGGTTTCGACGGTCTCGATGGCGGGGCCGCCAAAGTGGTCGGAAATGAGGTCGCCGGTCTCCTCATCAACGTGGAAGCGGTAAGAGGAGTGGTCGCCGTGGAGCGCAAAGGACTTGCCGTCGACGACGATGCCTGTGCCATGTCAGTGAGATGGCCCAGCGCCCGCCCGGACGTGAGGGAGCAGACTGACCTGCGACCTTGGACTCGTTGCGCGGCGATTGCCATTCTGTGAGGCCGAGGGAAGGGGCCGCAGCCACGCCGGTGCGTCCGAGCCAGTGCTTGACCATTTTTGCTGTGTGATTGAAATTCCGGTCTTGGTGCGGGCGGGGGGTGGTGGTCGTGGGGTGGAGGGGGAGCAATGACGGCGACGGTGACGACCTTGAGAGCTGTTCCCATCGTGAACTCGTACCGTCGGGGCCTATGGGGGTCGGAGCTTTATACCTCTGCTGCCTTCACATCGGCTCGCCATTATTGTCGGTCCTTTCTGGGATACAGGTCCGCGCATGACTGGAGACGGAGCTGCAAGCCAAGTGTTGGTCGCCCGGATTTACCATCGCGAAACCAGGATGCGTGGGGGACGGAGTTTACGCCATGGAGCTGCAATGCACACGCGCGGCGGGAAAGGGTCTGCCTTGGCACGCGTTAGCGTAGGGGAATTGACGTCCAGGCGGTTTACCTCGTGCCCTAGCCCCGAACGTGGCCATGGATCGTCAAGCGTTGGCTTCTGGGCTGGGGGCGCGGGGTAATGGTGCGGAGGTTAGGCGGAATACCGTCGGGTTTGAAAAAATCGAGTTTTCCGCCGCGGGGAAGTCGGAGTCGTGAGCCTATGTCATCGCGATGAGAGCCGCAAAACTTGATGCAGACATACTGCCTTGAGAACCGAGAGAGACAATGAGTCACGCCGGTTTCCAAAAACACTGCATGCCGAGACAAAGTTGGTTCGTGATGCACCTCGGACCCAAAACCCTAGGCAGTTTGCTGTGACGGGTGTTCTTCAGCCTGTCGGCAACCAGTTAGTGCCCTGAACCATGCCGCTACCGTCACGACGCGGATGGACAAATCTTCGATAGAGCGCGCCGGGTCTAAGCTTTGCCTTGGCTGCTGTTGACCATCCATCATACCAGGTCATCACAACGACTGCTCCCTGGTGAAGAAGCCCCGACAATGCAGATGGAGGTTTTAACTTGGCTGGGGGTGACCAATCGTATGATATCGGAACTGGCAGGACGGGTGGCATGTTGGGATAGGCAGCCGTGGGACTGTCCAGTCATATCCCACGATTCTCTGTGCGAAATTGGATGCAGAGTTGTTGCGCAGACGGACATCAAATCACTAACATAGACAAGGTGAGACTTGATGTAAACCAGACAGCACAATAATGCGCGTTGCCATCTAGAGTTGAAAGTTGAACGCCGGATCGAAACTCAGAGACCGAGTACCATTCAGCGCAATATTTATATACGGAAAAAAATCGACAGAGAAGGGAAGATTAAGGGAATGGTCGGTCAGGCTCGACCGGCACAGCGTGTCATGCAAGCTTAGAAGGTGAGACGAGCACCAGCCTGGCCAGGGACGGTGGCGGCAACCTTGGAGGAGCCGAGGAGGCTGTAAGCGTAGGGGGGCGAGCTGGCCGTCAGCTTGCCGACGGGGGCCGTGTTGGGGGCGCCGCCGAGGTCGTTGTCGAAGGCGTTGGCGTAGCCGACGATCTTGGAGTCCTGGGTGGTGATGGGCACAGTCACGTTCTTGAAGGCGTTGCTCTGGATGAGGACCTGGGCGTTCTGGCGAGTGTTGATGGCCGAGTTCATGCTGCTTAGGGGTTAGCTTCGGTCTCGTGAGGGAAATAAGGGTCACCGACTTGAGGTAGTACGAGTTGTAGACATGGCCGGTACCGAAGCGCAGCGAAGGACCACGCGAGCCACAGTTGGCCCAGTAGTTGTGGGCGTAGGTAACACGGAGGTGGCCAGAGTCGGCGGCGCCGTTGTTCTCGCTGTGGCCGACCAGGGAGGTCTTCCAGTGATCGTGGAAGTGGGTGCTGGGAAAATGTATGTTAGCCGACGTTGTGAACCAGAAAGCATCGTCAACATACTAGGAGATGGTCACAAAGTCGGCACCGTGGGACAGGTCAACCTGGCCGTCGTAGTAGTCCTTATCGGCGATGAGCTTGGAGTAGAACTCGCAGTGGTCAACCCAGACGTTGGTGGTCTCCTGCGGAGGGGTCAGCATCAGTTGAAGGAGCGAGCACATCTGCACAACGTACGTCGATCCTGAAGCCATCGCCGACGCTGCCAAGAACATTGCGCGAGATGATGTTGCGCAGGATGATGTTCTTCTGGCGGCGGGCGTACAGGCCGACGCCGTCGAAGCCTGGAGGCTGTTAGCAACCAGCAAAGGGCATCTGCCGAGACGGGGCACATACCAGCACCTGGCAGGCCGATGATGGACTTGTTGCTGCCGACACGGATGTTGGCGCTGCCGGTAATGGTGCCCTTGACAACGACGATCCTGGGGGTGGCATCCTTCTCGTTGACGGCGGCCGTGAACTGGGGAAGTGTGGACACGGTGGTGACGGTACCGCCAGCACCGCCAGAGGTGCCGCCATTGATCGAGGCGTAGCCCAGGTTGGCGACCTCGGAGATGGTGGCACGCTTCTCAATGTGGGCGTGCTCGACCTCGTCCACGGTAGGTGTGGGCACCGCCGAAGCGACGGCGACGAGCATGGAGAGGACGGACGTGAACTTCATGTTGACGGCAGTGATGATAACCGAAGAGTGTTGATCTTAGGGAGAACTGTGGAAAGGTAAGGAGGAAGCCCAGCAACCTCTGATGAATGGAAAGGATAAGTTTGAGAAAGGATCGAATGAGGGGGAGCGGCTGATCTTCCCAGCTGCTGGACGAGGCCCCAGACGACGTCTTATGTAGTCGAAGGGTCCGGAAACTTCATCATGCCCCCCTTTGTCCTCAACTATTCCCTGGCCCGGGAGCCGCCAAACACCATCGACAGGGACCTTGAGTGGCCCATGGCACCATCGCACCGCGGGCAGGGCCTGGGGCTGATCGTATTCCCGTGCGATGATGATGTTCCGAGACCAGGCCCATCTGAGGCGGCCGTAAATCGACAAAGATCCGCGAATAAAATTTGACCAAGGGTGACATCGCGGCAAGCGTCGAGCGCCTGCCTTCTGCGAGACTCGGCCGAAGCTGCGAGCCCTTGCCCACGATGCCCCCTTGCAATCAAAAGACGTCAGAACCAGGCCGGCGGGCTACACTCCATTCGGCATCGGAGGTGTCACGTTGAGTGTGGCGACAGATGGGTGGCACCGGGCATGGCCCTGGAGCCAATTTCCTCGAATCAGGCGGCCCGCTTTGCGCGTGGCTGGCCAGGGCTGGCCGGACCTGAAGACGGCGAATCTGGGGTAGGGTGGTAGCCACTGGCGATGGAAAGGCGTGGGGAAGAAGTAAACGGATGTGTCGGTTGATCGGAACGGTAGCGGTCAACCAAGGAATATCAGCGACGAAGCCAAGGCCGTGTCCAAGCAGCCGATTGTGGTCCTGGACATCGGTCCATCAACTGGAGCGACCAAACGACGGCGGGGATGGTCGGATTGGTGCGTTTCAAAGCTTGATCTGCTTAAGCTTAACGCTGATGGGAATGGGCGAGTGACAGGGTTGCCTAGAAAAGTCGAAAAGGCCCCAGGGCTCGGAGGATGCCCCGAGGCGACGGTCGTGACATGCCTGCAATCACGCGTCGCCAGGTCGGGTCTGGATGTCTTGGTCTGCTTGGCGAAGCTTCGATGCAATTCGCGCCGAGGTGATAAGATAGCTGACTAAGGCGCAGGTCAACTCACGACTAATGCCAGGGCAGGTCGAAACATTGATAATTCGTGGGTTGGCTTACCCGTTGTATCTAAACTCATCTTTCACCAAACACCGTTACGTTTCTCTGCATCACGGCAACGCCGATCGGCTCGATGTCATTATCGGCTGCTAAGGACGTAGAGAGGGAGCATCACTGCCGTGGCGCGCCAACACCGCCATGCAATCATGAAGAATGATAACTGGCGCATGACTATGTCGACCGGGACCTCTCCCGGATTTTGGGGTAGCTATGTCAACACCGACTACAGTATTGGCGAAGCTATCAACAAGGTCCTAAAAATACCTTATTCCCTAACCCCTCAATGCAATACTACTATGCATGGATTAATTTTGATTGAACGATTTCAACATGCGGTTCTCATGATGTTCCAGCAGTTTCCTTTAGGTGATATCTGTTTCGTCGACTTATATTCCTAGTCTCGCTGTAATAGCATTGATTGTGGTTGGGCAGCAGAAAATGTAATCTGGAGACATGTTTGAAGACAATGAGGCCGAGCCATGATGATGACTCTGAAGGCTCTGGATCTTTGTTGCAGTACATGAAAGCCAACGAGGGAAGCAAGTATTTTCTCGTTCTTGAGGGGAACATTCTAGGACTTGGGTTTCGGGCCTAACAAACGTTTCAAGAGCATAGTCAAGCCCCTAAAACTTGGTCTTTTGCAGGCTGTAAGTAAGAGCAACATCCGCATCAGAACCAGGGGTAGGTGCGATAACACATCGTCTCCTGAGATGCGGTGGCGACATGGAACAGCCATATCACGAGAGCTAAAGACAAGATAAAATCGTAAGGCAAGAACGTAGACGCGACGCGCTTTAAACCGAGATTTGTCAACAAATCCTGCCTTGTGCAACTTTGCCAGAAGCCTAGCTGCCTTGTCCACCTGACCTCGTGGTTCACTTTACCTGCGCATCCAAAACCAGCACCACCTTAACCCCACACAACCACACAACCAGGCTCTTCCACGTCAAGAGTATCTCAAATCACTCACTCTCCGTGGGTGATATCATACACTTGGTCTAATACCACCCATTCGTGCACTTCACCCTCGTCTAGTCAGCCAGCTCTCACGATGTCTGACGGCAACGACAACATTAGCGTCAAGAACGGTGATGGCGGCGCTCCCGCCACTCCCAACAGTGTCTCTGGCAAGATTCAGCTCAGCGACCGCGAGCAGGAGATTCTTTCCAAGGCTTGGAACTGCATGAAAGTGCAGCCCGAGGTGAGTTACCCATGGTTCGAGCATGTGCGCTCTTGCCTCACCAACTACAATCCGGTGATCAGCTTCAACAACTCCCCATACAATGCTTTCGCGCTGCATCTGTCGCCAGTGCTGACCCCTCATCTCTAGATCGACTACGTCCGTCTCGCCTCGGCTACTGGCATGACCAACCCCCGCTCAGCTTCTAATGCTTGGAGTGCTCTGAAGAAGAAGCTCTTTACCGGCATCCCCCCCGCCACTCCCGCCAAGGCCAAAGCTGCCGATGGTGGCGATTCGGAGAAGAAGCGCAAGCGTGCCACCCCTAAGAAAATGGCTGTCAACACTGAGGGTGACAAGGACGACATGGACGCCGCCGCTGTAGAGACCCCCGTCAAGAAGAAGCGCACTCCCGCCAAGAAGAAGGCTGTCACTTCCGTTGGCAACACTGAGGCTGCCGCCGCCGCCCCCGAGACCGCTGCCGTCAAGGCCAAAAAGGAGAGCGACGAGAAGACTGATGACAAGGTTGACGATCAGGCCGAGGTCTAGTATGGGCAGCGTTTTGCGCTCACCCGAGCTGTGTCTGGCCAGAAGAAACTGGCAAGGGACTTCGCAGACACATCCCTGACTTTGATTGCGTGGTTCTGGCTTGGCTATCGAGATAGCTGAGTGATCTTCTGTCTATCATCGATTTTGAGGCAGAAGCACTCGGTCTCGCTTGTGGACAAGGGCCGGTCATTCGGGAAGGCCACCACGGTGGGGAAGAGCTTGCTGGCCATCGCCAAGGTCCAAGTAGTATCCTGCTAGGCCATTATAAAGACTGGCAACAACGTTCTCCGCCCGTGACTGTGCTCAACTTCAACTATGTGATGCCGAGTTACAAAACGCTGTGTGTTGCAGTCCCTTTACCGGGCTTCTCGTCAGGTGTCACGAGTGGGGGCATCACACGGCATGTAGCACAATAGGATTGTGGGCTGAAAGGTTCGCTTGTATCTGGCAGCGGTACTCATCACGCTTGGATGTATTTCTTCAGGCCCCTCAGGCGCTCCTTAGCGTTTTCAAGGACCTCATCAGGCTTGCAGACCGCAAACCGAATGTAGTCCTCGGCAATCCAGGCGTTCTTATCCGTGTAGAACTCGGTGGGTGGCACAGCGGCAACGCCAACCTCCTGGATTAGGAACCAGGTGAGCTTGAAATCGCGTGGACGGCTGGCGACGTGCGCTGGGTAGGGGTAGTCCTCCGGCAGCTTGACCTTGCTCATGTTGACGAGGACAAAATAACCACCCTCGGGCTCCGAGTAGGGCAAGTCGAGCTCCTTCCAGATCTCGTTGAAACGGTCAATCTTGCCCTTCATCTCGACAACAGACTCGTCCCAGAAGCCATGCTTTTCAGCCTCCTCAAAGCCTAGGTATGTCAGCAGTGTAATCGCAGTGACTGAGAAGTTTACTGACCAACAGCGCAAGCCTCTTGCAACGGTGAAACGGACGAGTAGCAGATGCGGGTGTGCGCGGCAGAGACGTGTTGGATGAGCTCGGCAGGCCCCATCAGCCAGCCCACACGCCATCCGGTGGCGTAGAAGTTCTTGCCGGCCGAGCCCACGGTGATGGTGAGTCGCTCGATCTCGGGAGAAAGTGTAGCAATGCGTGTAAAGGGGACGTAGTAGAGTCGATCGTACACCTCGTCGGAGAGAATAATAATCTCGTGCTTGACGCAGAGATCGCCAATCTTCTGCAGCTCCTCCTTGGAGAAGACCTTGCCAACAGGATTATCTGTGTCGACGTCAGCTTATGTCTCATGTCTCTCACAGATAAAGGTTGGACCAACGAGGAGTGTTGAGAACGATCATCTTAGTCTTGGGCGTGATTGCCTTCTCGAGCTGGTCAAAGTCGATGGACCACTCAGCAGCCGAAGACGTCTTTTCAGCGCCGTCCTTGGGTGGCTGCAGGGGGACGTATGTAATCTTGCCGCCGGGCATCTCAATGTTGGAGATGTATCTAAGCAACGTCAGCACAGTCTCAACAGCTGGTATGGGATGCTGCCTCTCACTGGTCAAAAAAGGGCTCAAAGATGATGACTTCGTCGCCGGGTTCAATAAAGGCCATGAAGGCGCTCAGCATACCTATAGGGCCGCAAATTTAGCATCACGCCAATCAATGACACTCACAAATACAGACGCACCTTCATTGGCGCCTGTGGTAATGGTGACTTCAGTCTCCGGGTCGATCTGGCGGCCCCAGAAGGGGGAGTAGGCGTCGGCGATGGCCTTCCGGAGGCGGGGACGACCCTTAGTCGGGCTGTACTGGTTGCACTCCACGCGGTCCAGGGCCTGCTTGGCAGCGTTGAGGATGAAGTCCGGCGGGTTGTAGCCGAAGAATCCCTGTCCCATGTTCACGATGGGCTGATTGGGCGAGGCGGCGGCAGCCTCGTTGACGATAGACCTGGCGGAGAAGTCAGCAAGAGGCCGCAATACAACGCCACACCAGTGTTCATTCGTACCAGACATCCTGCCTTCTGCCCGAAACGCGCGCGGCAGGCTTCAACTTGTTGCTGAGGGTCATGTTGCTGGAGTGGAAACTTCGACGGCCCAATGATGCGGAGCAGTGGATGGCGCTCAATCGAAAGGAGAGGGCGAGAGTGCTCATAGAGGAGGTGAACTAGAAAGAAAAAGGATGGAAAGATAATGCTTGGGAAGCTTGATTAGAAATGTCTCTCGGGATATCAGTCTTGATGCTGCCCCATCCGAAAGCTGTTGTCGTCCCAATGGGCTTCCCGTATCGTCAATTACGCCATCTGCTGCCCCCGATTTTCGGGCCGTGTCGTTCGTCTCCCAAGGGCGTGCGGATGCATGTATCCGACCGAACTCAGGAGAGGGGTCAACGTATGGCAATAGCGGGGTAGTATTCGGCACGTATGGAGGAACCTCGAACCGTATCTCCACACCGTAGGGTACATGACGAACGGTTTGCATCGGCACCGTGGTCGGAGACGGTCGCTCCTGCATCACGACAACCTCTCATCCCGCCTGAGGGGACAACAGCTTGTTGGCAATGATCGTGCAGGCTTCCTTGCGACGGTTGACTCAGCATGGCTGCCCACCTTCCGAAGCCGCGGTCACCACCGCTTCTCCTCACGATCCGGTTCAGCTCCTCCCTGCCTGACCTTGCGCTCGACATTCCTGCTCCATCCGAGACCACCGTCGTCGCGCTGAAGCACCTTATCCGCGCGCAACTCGACCCCCCATACAACGCCAACCGTCTTCGGCTCATTTATCAAGGGAAGATACTGCAAGATTCTGGCGCCCTGTCAGCCGCACTACAGCTGAAAGCACCACCCTCCCATACGAACGTAGCACTGCCAGACTACCAAGATGCTGCGGCCCAGGACAAAGGCAAAGGCAAAGCTGTTGCTGGTCAGACGAAGGAAGAACAGCAGCGCGTCTATGTCATCTGCAGCATTGGCGACACGCTTTCTGTCGATGACCTAGCCGGCGAAACGGATGCCGCTCGAAAGCCCGTCGCGGCGGAGTCCCTCAAACCCCCTCTCCAAGATGGCTCAGCGGCAGGCTCAGGCAGGCCAAGCACATCGACAAGCGCACACCCACCCCAGCGTGGTTTCGACCGTCTTCTCGCCACGGGCTTTACGCAAGCCGAGGTCTCGCAGCTCCGGTTGCAATTCACCGACATACACGCTCAACGTCATACTCCCGACACGATGCCCTCGCCCGATTCGATGCGAAATATGGAGGACCTATGGATGGACGCCAACGCTGGCGGCGCACTGCCGGGAGGCGGTGGGGGCGTGGCAGCAGCAACAACAGTTGGGGCCGATGAACCGGCTGCCAACGACTCGCTCGGCTCCATGCACGAGCAGCTCGACGGCCTGGTCAAGGGCATGCTGATGGGCTTCTTCTGGCCCTTAGGCGGACTAGCTTGGCTCACGCGTGAGGAGGGCATGCTGTCACAGCGCTGGAGGGTATGGATCGGGTTTGGTGTTTCGTTCAGCGCGTTTGTCGGCCTTATGAGAGCACTTTTTGGGGGCGAACAGTGATCAAGACTTCATCCAGGCGTTCATAGATACCATAGCATAGCGGGCTGCGAAGAGGCACCATCCCATCACATCACATCACACACCCGAAGAAGCGCCACCAGGACACACAGAAGGCCATTATGCTAGTACGATTGGCGGCCTGGAGCAGGGCATCGAATGCGCCCCAAAACTCCGATTCTCGTCAAAAAGCTACACTGGTATAATCCACCCAAACTCCTGCCCAGCTTGAGACTGGTGCTGCCCTCGACTCGTCCACAACCTATAAGGGGAATGATGGACGAACAAATGTGCATCGAAATGGCACAAGCTATCGTCGAGAGAGACTTACCTTACAGGTACAAGCTCTGTGCTGCAACGATATCGCGGCGAATCTTGTTTAGACTCGCCTCGAACTTGACCTGTAGCTCTTCAGAGCCCATAACCTTGGCGCCCTGGGCCATCTGGCGGAGCAGCTCTTCCAGGCGGCGGAAGAGACGGATGAGGGAACCTTCGTAAGCGTTGGTCATTTTGCTGCTCGAATGTTAGCTGGCTTCCTTGCGGCGAGGCGGGGGATAAAAGTACCAAATCTCGGCAAAAGACTTTTCGTTGGACCACGCATGGACCGTCTCCATGAGCTGCCACTTGAACTTGCCGACAAACTCTTCCTCGTTAATGTCCATCTTGCTCTCGATACTGACCTTGGCGACCTGCCTGGCCTTGGCGAGGATGGCGCGGAACGGCTTGTCGAGCTCCTCCTTGAGAGGCTGCGCCTCCAGCTTCTCATCTAGCACAAAGCAGCTGAGCACAGCGGCGATGGTCTCGGGGGCTAGCTCGTTGAAAAACCTGTCAAAGAGGAGTTCGGCAAGAATCAGCTCGTGGCCCTCGGTCGACGACAGTTCGCAAGCAACGCGGGCCTTCAGCTGAACGACCTCGTTCTCGTTGAGAAAGCCGAGACGGCGGAGGACGCGCTTGCGGGACTTGAGCTCGTCCATCTGTGATATGCTGTGCGCCGTGGCGATGCCCTTCTTCTTCTCCTTGATCTCCTCGCCTAGCTTGACCTTGGCGCGGTACTGCAGGTAGAGCTCCGGTAGGAGAGGTGATCCGTGGAGCGGGTTGGTAAGGAGACGCGACTCGAGAACCTCGATCTTGCGAAGCAACTTGATGAACGAATCATCCTTGATTCCCATGTTCTCCATGGGGTCGAGGATGGGCAGGCCGTCGGGGAACCGGCGGGTGACCTCGAGTAGCGACCGGCGCACCTGGTCCTTGCTGGCCTGCGCGTTGATATCCTTAGGCATGAACACGCGAATTTGACTGATGCTCTTGAGGCAGGTCAAGAGGCAAGGCACGATCTCGAAGCGCGCCTTATTGTTGGAGGTAGACTCAGGGTACACGTTTTTGGGCATCTCTGTCGTGATGTTGAAGCCCTGTGTGATCTCATCGCTCTCGGGTGAAATAGGTAGCATGACGTCAATCATGATGGACTCTTGCGGAGGGAACTCGGGCTCGCCCTTCTTGGGGTCGGCAACGCGGCGCTTGGTAAAGTTCGCGACGACACCCCAGCCAAAGTCCGTTCCGTCCAAGGTAGCTTCCTGCAGCTTGGGGTTATAGATCCGGACAAGGCGACCCGGTTGGAGGAAGTCGAGGCAATGCGACGGGTGCTGGATGACCGCACGCATGTCCATGGCGAACTGCTCAAGCTGGGTGCGGATGTTGTAGTAGTCCTTGACGGTCGACTCGTCGGTGATGATGAGGTTGTCTTTCTCTTGCTGAAGCTGCACGAGCCCCCGCTCCAGGTCGGGGACGCTGGCAGCGTTTTGGAACTGGTGGAAGCAGCGCTCAAGCATGAACTCCGGGGAGATGGCCTCGATACGGAGCAAGTTGAGGATCATGTTATAGCCGAGGTAGAAGGCCGAGTTTAGGCGGTCCTGCTGGCCGACGACGATTCCGCGGGCAGTGTCTGGCTCCATCTTCTCGTCGATCATCATGATGACGATACCCCGAGAATCGAGACCACGACGGCCGGCGCGACCAGACATCTGGATGTACTCGGAAGGAGTCAGGGGTCTAGTCTTGACACCGTCCCACTTGGTGACCTGTGTGAAGACGACTGTCTTGGCAGGCATGTTGAGACCGATGGAGAAGGTTTCGGTGGCGACCAGAACCTTGATGAGCGATTCCTGGAAGAGAATCTCGATGGTCTCCTTGAGGATGGGCAGAAGGCCAGAGTGGTGGACGCCAATGCCGCGCTCAAGCAGGGGCAGGAGGTTCGAGATCTGCGGGAGCTCTCGATCCTGATCGGACAAGCTCTTGATGGCGTTGTTGAAGACATGTCGCACCATGGCCTTCTCGCTCTCCGTGTTGAACTGCAGATGGGACAGGCTGACGGCGAGGTTCTCGCACTCACGCTTGCTAAAGTTGAACACGATGACCGGGTGGAACTTTTTGGTCATGATCATGCGCACAATTTTGTTGATGTCGGCCTTGGGGTCGGCGCCGCCACCCTTTTGCGTCTTCTTGTTGTTGCCTTTGCCCTTCCACTTGGCGTCCGCATCATTCGGGTCCTGGCCCTTTGACTGCTCGACCTCGGCCATGGTCTTTTGGAAGTTATTCTCCTTGAAGACGCCCTTTTCATCGACGACAAGGTAGATGCCCTTGCCTCCGGCGGGGAAGAAGTAGTTCTGGAGAGGGGTCGGCCGGAAATCGGTGTACACAACGTGACAGGCTTGCTTGTGGATCTTGGCGATCCACTCGGCGAACTGGAAGGCGTTGGGAATGGTGGCCGACAGGAAGACGTAGCGCACCTTATCGGGCAGAAGGATGATGGTCTCCTCCCAGACGACACCGCGGGTCTTGTCGCGCATGTAGTGAATCTCGTCAAAGACGACCCAGGCGACCTCGCGCATGATCTCAGAGCCACGGTACAGCATGGAGCGCAGAATCTCGGTCGTCATGACAAGGCAGCTGGCCGTGGGATTGATGGTAATGTCTCCAGTCATGAGGCCGACGTCTCCAAACATGGCCTCGAAATCTCGGTACTTTTGGTTGCTGAGTGCTTTGATGGGACTGGTGTAGATGACCCTTTGGTTTCTCTTGAGGCACTGCGCAATGGCGTACTCGGCGACAACTGTCTTTCCGGCACTGGTGTGCGCGGAAACGAGTACACTCTCATCGCGCTCGATCGAGGCGACGGACAAACTCTGAAAAGGGTCGAGCTTGAAGTTCCATGTCCTGGCGGGCTCGTCGGGTGCTTTGTGCTCGGAGAGGGGAATGTACTCGTGGTCGAGGTCGGGAGGTAAAGCGACTTGGTGCTGAATGTTGTGAGACAGGACCAACGAGTCCTCTTCATCCGGTGCGAAGGCTTGTGCGCCAGCAACCTGGCGCGACTCGGCGGTCTGGAAGCTATCGGTCAGCACGGGCTCGGCCTCATCCTCCTTCTTGCGGCGCTTGTTGCTCTCGTTGAGGTCGTTCTCATGCTGGGCGTCGGTGGAGGGCTGCTGATCCTCGGACTCGTCACCATCTTTGGAGGTCTCTTCAGCGTCAGGCATTTCGGAGTCGACGCCGGGCGCCGGGTTGGTTTTGATGGCGCCATCTGCTTTGCGCTTCTTGCTCCGGTCTTTTTTACTTTTCTTGGACGCCTTTTGGGCAGGCGCCGCTTCAGGCTCGCTAGGCTCTGAAGTATCCGCCCGGGACTTGCCCTCGAACACGTCGAAGAGGTCATCCATCGCGAAATGGACAGACAGAGGGCGAGTTGGGGTTGGTATAGAGGTCGATGTCGCTGGCTGGGACCTGTGGGGAGCGCAAAAGAGCACGAGATGGAACCCGCCGTATCAATGCGGCAGAAAAATAAAAATCGGCCAGGCAGGGAGCTCCAGTGTAAAGCGGTGACGTGAAGCCAAGAGACTTGGCCCGAGCGCCTAGTCTAAGCTGTACCGTAGGTAGCTGCTTAGGTACCTTGTGCCCGAGGTGAAATGGTCAGCTTTGTCTGCCGCTCCCGCCGGCGAGTCACGTGAGCTTAGGTAACCGGGAGAGCTTTCATCGATTGCCTCAGACCACCCGAATCCTCGAACGAGTCTTGCGACAGTACCATCACGACCTGAATTTCGACCAGCCATTGCATCTCCCACACCCTCTACACACAACCGCTAAGGTATGCATGCCGAACGCTGGCGCTCAAAGATTCACAAATGCTGATATTTCAATCCTTAGATGTTCTCCCGTGCCGTTGTCCGCGCAGTCCCCAAGACGCCCTCCGTCGTCGCTCGCCGCGGCTTCCACGCGACTCGGTCCCAGATGTCCTCGCCGTTCCACTACCCCGAGGGCCCCCGCTCCAACATCCCTTTCAACCCTAAGTCCAAGCTGTTTCCTCTCGGCTTCTGGACCTTTATGGCCGCTGGCTTCGGTATTCCCTTCGGCATTGCTGGTGAGTGGTTTTCCCATAGCCCGACACAACATGCGAGCTCATTGCTGACCTATGAATGTATAGCCTGGAAGCAGAGCGCCGCCCCCGCGGCATGAACGTTCTCTGGTGGTCTGAAACCGGCAATGGCCTAAATTGTATAAGATGAGAGGCTGTGAAGAAAGGCTCGCAAGAGGGCGGAGGGAGGACGTGTACATAGGCTGAATAGAGGCTACTGCCCTTGCCTGTTGATGTCCGACTCGATCCAATCAATTCTTTTTGTCCTGCATGATGCGTAGAGTTAGCTTGGTTGGCTCGTTTGGCTTGTTGGCTCGTGTCTTGTTGGCTCATGTCTTGTTGGAGAAGCTGCGCCCATCCTCCGTCAAATATGGCCAAGCTCCTAAACCACTTCATAAGTGAATAAGCTTGCTCCAGGTCTCTTTTCGTAAACATCCTGCCGCTGCAGAACAAGACAATCTAGGCCGAGACTGAGGGCCGCTTGGCGTCCTTGCCGGCCAGGATCATTGTTATCCTCGTCATCTGTCACGTCCTAGCAAAGGATCAGTATGCTGTGACCCCTACACAGCGCTGGACCAGGCCGATGCTATCTTCCTCTACCTTTTTCCCTTTACGTACTGCCCAGACGACGCTGATAATCGTTTACCCAAACAAAGCTGGCAACATCATCTTGTGAATTGGCATTCCTAGCCATTGTCTACATGGTATCTCATCTATCTATCGGTACATGATGGTGTTACATCTCACCCAAACCCCGCTGAATTGGTACTTTGCGGTGGCCCAGCTTCTTGGACCATCCGGGGTAGCTGTCGTTCAACAGCTGGTGCAGGAAGTGCTCCATATACTCCTCCCGGTCCGGCGACAGCTGCCATCTCGCCTTTAGTTCGACGTACATGTCTAGGACCAAGTTCTCGTCGCCACAGCGCATGCACGCCTTGAGGGCCCAACCAGCGAGCCAGGTATCAATATACAGCTTATGAACCCCGTTATCCACGGCTTGCAATAATGCCGAGACGAGGTTCTGAAGTCGGTCTTCCGTCCAGCCGGAGTGCCGGTGGCCGCCATGATTGGCGAATGCCTTGAACAGAAGGAGAAAAATGGCGCCGTGCAGGGGAACGTCGAAACGCTTCATCTCGTCAAGAAACTGGACGACGCGGTTGAGATCGCCCTTGACGGCATGGTGTCGTATCAGAATGCGGTAGGTGCGTAGGTCTGGCGTTGTGCTAGCCAACTGCTGGAAAGAAGACCTTAGGGACGGGTGCTGCTGTCCGACCTTGCCGAACATGATGAGGACTTGAGCTACCACGCGATTGGCGTGGTAGTCTGGAGATGGCAGTGTCGCGCCCTTGCTGCCGCTGTTCTTCATATGCTCGTAGACCCGAAGAGCGGCGTCCTCGTCGCCGGCTCTGAAAAAACTCGCTATGAGACAGTTCAGCACCACAGTGTCGATCATCTCCCCAGCCTCAACCATCTCCTTGTATGCGGCCCGGATCCCGTCGACGTCTCCTCGCAAGCCGAAGAAGTGGATGAGGCTGACGTGGTGGTAGCGATTGAACTCAATTCCCCTTGAATCCATCTCTTTGTAAATCCGTTCAGCCAACGTAAAATTTCCTGACTTTGCCGCAGCGTCGAATAAAATGTTGAACGTGACCCCGTTGCCCATGTGTCCGCCGCTCTTCTCCATCTCGTTCCATAGGTGAAGCCCCGACTCGGCCTCGGCATCCGTGATGCCCCGTGCGTATTGACTCGCGAGAGCTAAGGCGGCGTTCCACTCGCGGCGCTGCAGAGTGAGGCCGCAATCTTTGACGTCGCCAATGACCGAAAAGTAGCGCAGCATTGATTTAGAATTCTTCGTCTTCGGGGTGCCCAAGACCTTCAGCAGGCGATGCCTCAGGTTGGCCGAGAGGTAGAGCATTCGAGGTGTCGGCAGTGCAGCGTATTGGCGGTATATGGTTCTCAAGCCAATGTGGCCGGGGTGTCTCAACCGCAGACTCAAACTCATGCGGAGTTTGTTCGCATCCTTAGCTACCATGCGATCCCCCCGTAGCGTCTGCTCGGAGCTAGGATAGAGTGTATCTTCTTTCTTGTCCGAGATGGTCAGATTTGGACCGTCTGGCCGTGCGTATCGCCGCATGTAGGGATCCCTGACAAGTTCAAGGTGATCCTCCACGGTTCCTATGCGGTAGTCTCCGACGACAGCAAGGAGGTCCTGCTTTCGCTGGAGAATATATTCTGTATGATCCGTCTGGGTGTTTGCTGCCGAAGCAGCGGCATGGCCATAACGGCGGCACTGTTGGCGGGCGGCAGATGGCAAGCGTGAGGTCGAGCGGCTTGTGGCGGATCGGGGGAGGAAGGTCGAGAGTAGCCATGATGCTGTGAGGGGGCAATGCGTAGTCGATGATGTGCGTGAGGTGCGAGCGGTGGGCGAGCACATTCCTCGAGGGGTCGCTGGATGTGTTTGTCGTTTTACACGGTCGCGAGCCCGCACCTTGGGTGTCGGTGCGATGTTGGACAAATTCGAACGGATCGCGCCGCATAGCGACCCGTCAAAGCCTCTGAGAGCTTTCATCAGTTGTCCGGCATCTCGAGTGGCCTGCCAGCTTCCTCCCAGCACGGCAATGTCGTATGGTTCGCAGTGGATGCCGGGGTTTGTGTGGTTTTCCAGATCTTTGCGTCGGCCAACTGAGTGCATGGAAGACCTGGGGAGATTTTACCTGGCGGATCCCCTGGATGCATTGCGTTGGAGCTCTCTAGCTGCATGTACCTCATAGGTGCATCGCGGTCACCGGGGCGGGTTCTCCATAAGCCGAGCGCTCCAAATTTCGCGAACCCATTACGACCAAACGCTCGACCCAGACATTCTTGTCGACCTCTAACCTAGGAACCCAGCATCACGGTCAAGAACCTAGGTAAGCCACAAATTGCTAGCCAAGCTGAGTTCCGTTCTGACCAGGCGACTAAACTAGTCGTCATGGGCAAGCAAATACGGCCCGCCAGGGTCTTACAGACCGTCACCGAAGAGTTGGGCCACAGGATCTTACCGCAATACGCGGTACAGGCACCACCGTGGTTCAAGGCTCTGAAATCGATTCCTCCCACTGAGACGGTGACTAGGTCGCGAGCCGTCGTTCTTCAGTCATCCGCGGCAAAGAGCAGGAAGCCGCGCAACCTGTTCAAACCCCAGCAAATCGTCTACGAGGAAGACGAACTCCGGACGACATTCTACAAAGAACACCCTTGGGAATTGGCGCGGCCGAGGGTTGTGCTTGAATTGGACGGAAAGGACTGGCAAAGATGTGACTGGAGCCGAGGCTTGCGGCAGCCTGGCCTGGCTATCAGCGGCGAGAGGTAAGAACGAAAACAGGCGAGACGGACAGCGGATAGTTGGCAGCTAACACCTTGACAGTGTCGTACAGAGACAGCTATGGCTCATGCACAATACCGGACTGCCTCGCGACCAAGCATACGACAGCGCCAGAAAAGAGTTCTATGCCTTGCGTCAGGAGGAGGAGGTTGAGAAGAGGGTAGCCAGGGAAGAGGCACGCTACGTCGGCGCGTACTTCGGCAAGAACAAGCTCGAGATTGCACAGGACCTTGAAGACAAAGAGTACGAGGCATGGAAGCAGTGGGCGCAAGGAGAGGTGGTACAATTGGAGCAGGAACGCAGCGCGCAATACTCCAAGTTTGGCAAGGAAGAAGAGGCTACCGCCGACGATGCGGCCAGCCTCGAAGCTGCGGAAAAGGAACAGTCATGAGCTCAAGGCTCAGTTTTCCCTCGCGAAGGCGGTGTACGACTTGTTGTATTTATATCTCTGTACGATTCAAATGTACAAGACGCCCCAAGCATGTATCGGCGAGCATGTGTCATCTCCTGTCATGGCCTACCACTAGACAGCCCGCGTTGGTAAGGCCATATCTTTGACCTACAGCATCATGCTGAACGAGAAACGTGTCTGTGATGTTTGTATAGTAGAAGAGTTTCCCAGTGAGGCTGAGAGTCTTGATGCGCGCCCACGACTCCACGTACAATATCTGCATAGCGTCATCCGGGGCGAGGTAGAAAATCCTTAGGACGTATGCCGCAAGCCCGACAAAGAAGCCTGTCGCCGGGCCGTTCGTGATGATGATGTCGGGATGCTGTTGACGTTGACGGGAGCCGGTAAAGGGGGACTGTGTCAGGAGAGGAAATATTTCTAGCACAGATGCCAGTGCAGTGACGGGGGTTGTGAGAAGGGACTGGTGAACCTTACGGGCCCGCGTGACAATGTGCACGTCGTATGTTCCGACTAGAGCCTCGCCATGGGTGCCTCGAAGACTATCTTCAAACGCTTTGACATGCTTTATTGACATGGAATCCCCGCTAGATGCGAGATACCGGCGGTGGATAGACGGAAGTTTCGGGAAGCCGATCTCGAGCATAGCTAGCATTTCTTTGGTATGGCCACCCGAGCCAAGGACGACGAGAAGATATGCATCATTGAGGCCACTCTTGCTTTCTCCATGGACGATTCTGGTCCCAGGTTTGGCGGGGTTCTTCAGACGGGCTTGTTGCAGGGCCCTATGGCGAGCCTGCAACAGCTGAGCTTATATCCTCTCTGATTGGATGAGTGACTTACGAATGTGAAGATCGCAACTGCCGAAATGCTCAGCAGCAGAAGCCCGATAGAGGCTTGCCAAGATGAATAGAGGAGCGTACACAGGCCTATGCCGTAAAAGAATACCACTGTCTTCAGTAGAAATGGGGCTGCTGCCTTGGAGTTGCGCGACATGATGGACGGTGCTGCGTAGAATGCAGAGGTGTTGTCGCTCCGACAGTGCAGGCGACTAACTTTCTTTACTGGGGAGAGGCAATGTGACGTCTGGATTTTCACTAGACAGTCAAACTTCCATGCTAAACACATGTGAAATCAGAACATAAGTCAAGAGACCCGCGATTATATAGTCTTACAGTCTGAAAACAGAACACTATCGAAGCGGCGTAGTTGTGTGCAATCATGCCACCATTTAGGAGTCTTTCTTGCAGCGAAATGTGCTGGGTGGTTCTCGCCCTGCACGTGATCTTTACCATGCAGAGTACCTATCCAATGACATCACTCCTTCCCTACTCAGGCAGTCTACAGTTTATCATGGAGCTGCAGATCATCCACCAAAAAGTCTCCAGACCGCCCGGCACAATTTCTTGAACATTCACCAACAACCCAGATGCCTTATCTGTCCTACAACACAAGACGGAACTTTGCATAAATGGCATTGTATCTGCCCTGGCGTTGCGTTCACTAAGCGCAATGGCAAGCCTAAGATCGAGGGGCAACTTGATTTGCTTCTACTGTGGCAAACGCTCGTCCGTCAAGTTCAACGGCAGCATTCGTGACTTTCTCTGTCTCAAGTGCGACGCGACAAACCACCTGGACGAGGTGCGAAGTTACATGCTTATATACCCACCATACGATTCACGATTTACTGACAGAAAGCAAACATATGCAGAATGGCGATATAACCGATCCTCCTGTCGAGACAACCTCGTCAACAATACAGTCTACACAGTACGCGATACCGCGGTCACAATCCCCTGAGCTAGCGACACCATCTCAGAGCATCTTCTGCCCGACCTGTCTCAAGAACCAGCACCTCTTCACGGCATCACTTGCGCAATACCTTCCCGAAGATCCGAACCACCCTGAATATGCTCAGCTCGAAAGGAACTACTACAATTTTCGGCAGCGACTCGAGGAGCGGTACCCGCAGATATGTGCCGAGTGCGAACCGAAGGTCTTGGCCCAAGTGCATCATGCTGGCTATACGGCTCGGACAGACCACCTCCGACGCATGATGGACAAGAGCAGACAGCGTCGTACTGCGCCAAAACGTTGGACGGCTCTCGACGCGGCCGACAAGTTCGGCCGGTGGCTGTGGCTCGCTGGACTGGGAGGGCAGCTTCTCTGGCATGCCGCTACGATGGCTGACGCGCTCTCAGCTACGACACCAGTCCCTCTGCGCGACCCTGACGAGCTTCCCTCGGCATGGGCTACCACCCTGCGACGTACCGCTGACGCTCTCCCGGACGCATCATTGCTGGTGCGTCTCAGCATGTGGGCGAACCTGCTCAGCGTATGGTGGAATCCCAAATTTGTGCAAGTCTTCAGGGGCTTTTCCAAGCACATCTATGGGCTTTCGCAATGGTACATTTTTCAGGGGCTGGTCTTGCTGGTCCGCTTCATCGGTGTTAAAATCACCGATTATGCTGGTAGCGCAGAGGGCCAAGCAAACGCCCAGCTCAGCCTCCATGTTCTACTTGCGCTTGCCATGGTGGTCGTGAGGCTCTCCCTCCTTCTCCCCAAGTATAACTTGTGAATAGTAGCTGATACCTTCTCAGTTTTACACCCTCGCGCAAAAGTCGGTTGGTGTTGACACAACACCTCTTTTTCGGACTTCGTCGGTGCCACAGGCACTGTCGCCCGCGCGACCTTCCGTCTCTGCAACACAGACCAGAGACGAGACGAAGAGCATGTCGAACCTTCTCGACGACATCTTGAATGAGACACCTAGATCAACCATGGTCTTCCCAACTCGCCCGAGCCCGTCGCCGACCGGACACAACATTCCAGGCGCCGAGCAAACGTCAATTTCAAGCATAGGGTCTCTCGGCCTTAGTGAACCGGCCGCGCCAGTGCAGTATTCGGAGGAGATGGAATGGTCGCCCACCCAGTCAAAGCACCGCGCGTTCAACGATTTCGGTACGCCTGGTCAACACAACCAGGCTTTCGGCGATTCTCCCACAAACCCCTCGGCCAGCCCGTTCTGGTACAAAGTGCCGCCCGCGCCGACCACGCCGGCGCAGAGGCTGCGCAAAGCATCTAACACGGTGCTAAGGAGCAAGCCGGTAGGACCTGATGCCGTTTTCTTTCCGACGCACAACCAGCCACCGAAGCCGAGAGCCCAAGCGCAGGAAAGTGGCAAGCCAAAGCATAAAGTGTCGTTCGCGCAGCCGTCGTTTTTTGCGTCGCCCGAGTCGAACCCGAATGACCCCAGGAGCACATTGGCTGACATGCTGGGCTCGAGCTTCAACCTCAGTCAGGATGAGGACTCTGACCAAGACGATGTCGGACGACAAGAAAGGCCAGATATCGAGCTCAAGATGATCCGACCGCCGAGAAATCTCACAGTGCGGGACCGTCTCGTGGACATCTTCGCGCTGGGCAGCCTGACAGCTGCATGGCTGCATGTCATATCCTCGTCGTACTCTTACACATGGGACGTGATGCTCGGCTCCATGACGCTTAGCATTGCCATTTCTCTGCACCTGACGAGCGACGCACTTTATGGCCTAAGGAATGGGCAGGTGCCGCGACGGCTTGCCTTGGCTAACACCATTCTGGGCGTAGCCGAGGTGACTGCTGCTTGCATTCTGTCGTTCCAGATCTGGGCTACGCCACGAGGGAGCGAGCGTGAGGCGTTTGGGGTGCAGGGATTGGTGGTCATGGGCCTGATGCTCTGCCACGGGCTGGTCAACACGGCAGTCTAGGTAACAACGCCGTTGTGAGGAAACTCGCCGGAGGCATCGGGGGCGAGATTAAGGTACGATCGATTGGGTTATCCTAAGCAATAGCATTAGGTATTGAACACCCAGGTCGGTCTGGTTCGTGTCTTCCCCCGCATCGGGACATGTGTTTGGTAGAGAGAGGGCCGCAAAACTGGGAGCGACAGCAACGTGCCAGCTCCCCAGCCAACCAATGCAGTCTACGACGGGGATCACCTACGAGACACGAAGCATCTGGTGGATCAACTGTAGGTGAATACCTTCGCAAGTACGCAATGGCTTGGCGTCGTTTCGGCGCAGTAGGTGTACGTAGGAGCCGGAGATGTGAGGCAAAGACAGTCTCTGTGTTCTGGAGCGATAGTGCGACCAAATGAGCACTGCGCCAGGTTGCATTCCAGCCTTTGACTGATTCCCGGGGCCTTGGACGCGTTACCGTAGATCGGCCAAACCCGCTTTCAGACAGGCGTCCAGAAGTATGGACGAATGACGTGGGCGAGGTTGTAGAAAGGGAGGACTGTCTCAGCTAGCAACGGCGGAGAGAAGACGGCTTGATCCGAAGTCTGAGGGGTTTCGGCCAGGACGTGTGGGTACATTGCATCGCCTCAGCACATTGCGAATCAGCGAGAACGCGGTTGTGTGCGTGGTTCTCGCCGCCCGCATCGTCCTCGTCATCTGCGCCGTCGGTGTGAAACGTTGATAAACTGGCAGATCAGGGGCTGTTGGCCACTGAGAACTGCACTGTCGCGTCCTGCGGCGAAGATCACCACGGCCGACCAGTCAATGCCATCGAGGCAGTGTCACGCTGGCGTTCACGTAGCGCTGGCACCAATTACAAGGACACTACAGATGTGGGCGTAGGGTTAGAGCCAACCATGGTGGCAGACTGACGCAGCCGGGTAGATCAGATCAGAGCCGACGGACGAATTGGCCAAGCAACAGACAGCGTCACAATGCAGGACAACCGTTTAACGAGATCAAGGGCAGGGCTGACGACTGCGACGCCACATCACAACAGGTCAGGGAGGACGAGCTTGGATTGTTTCTTCCACGATCGGCAGGAATGACGGCAAGGACAGGGCGGACGCTGGCTGGGATAGGCAAACGCGTTTGCAGTGCTAAGGGATGCCGGAAACCACGGCGTGGATCACGGCGTGGATATTCGTAAGCGTATGCCTGGCATGTTGACTTGGCTCGACAGCCTTCCCTGCTGGGAGGTGCTAGCAGGAGCCCTGGCAGCTTCGATGGTTCGACGTCGACAACGGGAGGACCGGCACAAGGTTTGGCGGCGGAAGGTTTCTCCAAAGAGCGACAGGGCAATCCATGTGTCCATCTGGCACCTTTCGAACGTAGGTAAATGTTGTGGTTCATTCGAGGTTCTGTGTGTCTGACTGCCTAAGCATTTCCTGCCGAGACGAATAAGTGCATCGCGCTCACCCGTCATCGACCCAACGGAGCCTTCCCAGGGACTTCACAGGCAGGTCGCCATCCAGGCAGACAGCACTCTGCACAGAGACACTAGAAGCAGGTCGGTCATGTCGGTGACGGCGTGCTGGAAACCCCCACATCGGCCAAACAAGCGCGAGCCAGTGGGAAGGAGAAAATTACCATACGACGCCACTAAAATGCTTTTCCCCACTCTCCACTTCACCACACTCCATCCAAAGTCACTGCCAAAACGCCTCGGCCACACCGTGGGCGTGAGGGTGAGCGCGAGCGAGCGACCTGCAAGACCGGACGACGGCTGCAGTAAGCCCCGCTTATTTCCCTACCAGGCCACTTCACATCCCACCCTCGCTCGACCTGCCCTTACTGCTCCTCGCTCTCTAGCTTTCCGTTACCCACACCCAACGCCGACAGTATAAACTTTCGCAGGCACCGCGACAGCCAGCCTGGTGCTCTTCTTGTCTTCTTTGCAACCCCCGCAAGCACGCGTCCTGGACAGAGCTCCTCCAGCCTGCTCCCGCCAGGGAATCGAAGGAAGCGCTGCCAGGATTGTCCATACTCAAACAACCCTTTAACGCTCGACAAGATGGATTACAATCTCCAACTTGCCTCCGGCTGCGTCTGCGCTGTTCGCCTGTAACGGTACGCAAACGAAAGACACCGAGCACTCGTCTTCGTCTTGCTCTATCGCCGCCTGCTGGTCCTCAGCAGCACCTCGATACGCCATCGCGAACCAGAACCGCCCTCACACGACCACTTGCCCAATTCATCTTCCTGTGGCCGTATCTAGTCACGCCACCACGACATCTTCTGACCCTCTGCCGGCTTATCCCCCGACCGCACGATTCCGTCGCTCTACTACCCCGGCCTTCTTCAACCTTGCTGCTTTGCACGATACACCTGATATGGCTTCGAAACGCAGCGTCAGAGCGTTTGAGGTAGACGGCCGCCACGCCACCGAAGACCAACCCCGTCGTCCGACCCGCAAGACGAACGAGGACGAACCGGCGACGAAAGACGCTCCAGAGAAGCGCACCACCCACAAGACCCTGTCCCGCCGGACGTCTGGCGAGTCCTGCCTCGCTCCCGAGATGAGTGTCGAAATGTCCAAAGCCATGGTTACTACAGACCATGATGGTGCTGTGCATGATATTGAGGCACAATGTGATCGGTCCCGGCGCGGGCGTCACTCTGGGCTGGCCGATATTCAGCCAGCTCTACCACTGGTGCCCGCTGACTTGACGTTGAAGCGGCACATTCCTTTGGAAGGCCGCCCTGCGAACTTCGGGATCGTCGTGCCCGGTGTCTACAGGAGCAGTTATCCAAGGCCCGGAGACTTTGGATTTGTCAAGAACCTCGGTTTGCGCACCATTGTGTAAGCTCTCTCTGGCTGTGTATCGAAACAAGTTACTGACATACTGGGAAGAACCTTGGGCCATAAAGATGAGCCTGACGAGGTGTATGCCGACTTCCTTGCAACGAACTCCATTAGACATCATATCATCAACATGAAGGGCACCAAGAAAGAGAGCATCCCCCTCCGCACCATGAGGGACATCTTACGGATCGTGTTGGACAAGCAGCAGTATCCACTGATGATTCACTGCAATCACGGCAAAGTGAGATACCCTCATTTGCCGACTTCTTACCCACCCGCTAACGCCCTGTAGCATCGTACTGGCTGTGTGGTCGCCGTGGTGCGCAGACTTTCGGGATGGGAAGTCAGTGCCGTCCTGGACGAGTACAGGACCTTTGCGGCACCGAAGGTCCGCGATTGTGATATTTCTTACATCACCAACTTTGCTGTTGGGGACCTTTCGAACCTCTTTGTGCACGACGTCCACATGCGCTACAGGGTTCGGACCTTCTTTCGCGCCACCCTCTTCGCCTTTTGCGTTCTGGTGCTCTGGACTGTTTCTGGAAGCAGAATCTCTTCCACCACAAGAAATGTAAAGCCGCTCAAAGAATAAGCTGGGGGTTTTTGGAGGCGCACAAGCCACGGGGGTTTATCGCCAAAGCGTCACGCTGATTGAGCCGGATCGCTGGTCGACCCTTGGATGGCGTCTTAATCGAGTAGCACATTTTCTTTGTATGAGATGATAGATACCGGGCGACTGATCAAGAGCTGAGATGTTCCCGAGTTAGCGTTCATCGGGTTGGGGGGGTCGCGAACCCGTGTCGCATCAATGCTTGACGTTTTGTTTGTGTATATTAGCTAGCTGTTGGACCTACCGCCATGTGATAATGTATAACAATCACCTGCGCAGACTACCAGGCTCATCTATTCTCGTCTCGTCGTACAGCAGTGCCCTCTGTGTGGGGGCCCTTCCCTCAGGTTGTTGAGCCATAAACCAACGTCGCATCAATCGGTAATAATACAGAGTCGTGTTACAAGTCGCAATGATTGCTGAAGTGCATCCCATTCCAGCTACTCCCCACCCCAGCGGTTGCGGTTCTTCCTCTCCGCCTCATCCAGCTTGCGGTTACCGCCAGCATAGGCGAATCCACCCGCAACACAGTTGGCGAGACCGAGCGAGATGGCGCCTGCACGCACGACGCCACGAGCCGTGAACTTGCTGCGCAAGGGTTGCCGCCGCCGTATCGCCAGGAGAGTGTAGATGCCAGACCACGCGCAGGTGAGGCCGGCGGCGTCCGTGGGAAAGCCAGCCAGGGAGACGTAGGAGCTGAAGAGAAGCGCGGGAGCCATCAGGAGGGGCAGCGGCTGCACTGGCTTGCCGTGGAGGGCGGCAATCAGGATGGCATGGATCGCTGGGGGCATGCAGTTGGCTAGAGAACTGTCAGTTGTGCTCAGGCTCTCTGTCGCTGGTGGAAGAAAAGCATACTGCCCCAATTGGTGATCTTTTGCGGAAGCGTGGTCGCAACTGGTGCACCGTTGTTGGACTCATCTTGTGGCGATGTCATTTTGGAGCGTGGGTGCCAGGACGGTGGGTGTGCCGTTGAATGGCGATGGAAAACGTCTGCGGTCGCTGTGCACCCTCGTTGGAATCCGAATGGCTATGGTGACGATGTTGGTGACGCCCCGAACCATGCGATTGGTGACTAAGCTTCCCAGCAAGCCTCCAGACCTTGTCTGGAAGTGGGTTTACTGGCCCAAGCGTTCCAGGGTCCGTCCGGCCAGACCACGCCAGCACGTGTGGTCCGGCCGTGTCGAGGTCAACCGAGTCGAGTCTTTACCTCGATACAGGCACTCGCAAAGGACAACTCTGCCAGCCCGCAGCCTCCTGCATTGCTGTCGCAGCTGTTTGCTCTTTCTGCCAGCTTCAATCTCGACTTACATAGGCATCTCCTCTATTTTTTCGGACCGCGATATCCACGGCGACTCGCATTCAAGTCCCCGTCGATAGGCTTGCGAAGAAGCCACATACTGCTCTCGCCCGTTGACGACGATTGCAACCCCGCGATTTCCTTGACGCTACACGACCACCTTTCAATCGCTGCATCCCCAGGAACAACGCTTTCTCGATCTCACGAGTCGATTCGACATATTCCCCCGTTATGTCGAGCGCGAAGGCGTCCGGCGCCGACGCGGCTGGTGGCAATGCCCGCAGCCGAGACCATCAGCAGGGCAACCAGGGCCGCTCCTACACTGTCGAACAAAAAGCCGCAGTCATTCGCATCCGCAAATGTTCACCGACAGCATTCTATGATATTCTCGGGCTGGAAGAGGTGAAGAAAACCATCACCGACAGCGAAGTCAAGAAGGCGTATCGCAAACTATCACTCCTGACGCATCCGGACAAGAACGGCCACGAGCATGCCGATGAGGCCTTCAAGATGGTCAGCCGTGCATTCGGTGTGCTCGGCGACAAGGAGAAGAGGGAACGATTCGACAGGTCGGGAGTCGACCCAGATTCGCGCTTCGGGCAGGCGCAGGCGCAAAACCCCTTCAGCGGGTTCGCGAACAGAGGGGGTGGCGGGGCGCCCGGCGGCGGCGGTTTTGGAGGGGGCTTCCAGGGAGAAGAGATGACGCCTGAGGAGATGTTCCAGCGATTCTTTGGCGGAGGCTTCGGCGGCGGCGGCTTTGGTGGCGGCGGCGGTCCGTTCGGAGGTGAGAGCCTTATCCATGTGGCCCCCGGTGGTTTAACACTTTGCTAACCATGAGTTCCAGGTTTCGACACGGGGCCGCAGTTTGCCTTCAACTTTGGCGGCGGTCCAGGCTTCCGGGTGCACCAGTTCGGGGGCGGCCGGCCACGGAGACGACCGAGGGATGCGCAGCAAGGCGAGGCCCAGGGTGGGCTTTCACCTCTGTTAGGCATGCTGCCTCTTTTGATCTTCTTCATCTTCCCCATTCTCAGCGGCCTGTTCTCCGGCGACTCGGCTCGTTCCTCTACGCCCCAGATGCACTTCGATACCCCCTCACCGCCGTACACGATGCAACGCGAGACAGTCAATTCCAAGGTGCCATACTTTGTCAACCCCGTCGACGTCGAGTCGTACTCCAAGTACAAATTCAGCCAGCTCGACCGTGCAGCCGAGGCGACACTCGTCCGGACCCTGCAGTTCCAGTGCGAAAATGAGATACACCAGAAGAGGAGAATGTATGATTCGGCGCAAGGGTGGTTTTTCCAGGATCCGGAGAAGATGAAGCAAGCCGACTCATTTGCCACGCCGTCGTGCGATCGAGTCAAGAAACTGGGTCTGAGACGGTAATGACCTGCGAGGGCCGGAATCTGGACGGCTTTTCACTGATGGCCCGGCCCCCTGTTGCTATTGGGTGGATCTTTTTGTCTGGCGTTGGGTGGGGGTGCAGTTGCATAGCATAATCAAGTGGTGTTTCGGTGCTCGTGTGCTCGTTCAGACTGGCCGACGAGATATTTTGAGAAGATACCTGACTGCGAAGGCATGGATCTCTCGATAATCTCTACCCGTCTCAAAACGAAAACTGGCTAGACAGCAGATTATATACATCCATCGCGGACCCAGTACCAAACGCCTCGTACATTAGACTGTCATTCATGACCGTGAAGTCATCACCCAAGCAGTCCTGGTTTGTAGCGAGGTGGTGTGGGGTACCATAAGGAGCAGCACCCCAAGTCGATGCTGACGTCGCGAGCTGCATGCCACTGGAGGGAATGGGAGCCTCTAAAGTTGGCGACAGCCCGGATTCAACCTCCCAGTTCCCTTTTGTCTGAATGTCTGCTTGGCCAACGACACCTTCAACTGGACTTCCACATTCGTACGCGTCCGGTGCCGGATCGTCGCGCTCTGCGCCCTCTCTCTGGTTTCTTGATTCTTCTAACTTCCCCAGCATCTTCTCCAAGCCAGTGGCAATGTGCTTGATCACATGCCGGTCGGACGTGACAGCTCTTCTCAGGACGCATATCATCCTACCCAACAGGCGTGAGATGTACCCCACATCCACATTCAGCCCCATCACTTGATTCCACTTGGTCGCAACCTTCATCAAGAATACGCTGGCAAACGCAATCATGGTGTGCACATAGAGCGGCGTGCCGACCAGTGCCCTGCGCATATCGTCTTCTTCGAGAACAAAGGTGATGATACTGACGGCAGCCGATACGGCCATGTTGGCGAACTCTTTTCGTTCTGTGGAAAGCAGACGCCCCGAGAGAGAGACGCCGCGAACAGCGAGGGAGTTGAGCTGCAACTTTGCAAAGTATGAGTACAATATGATTCCTTTGGGGGGGAAAGTTCCGATAAACGAGTTCCGTTTCTGGCGCGCGTGCCAGCGCATTCGCCACTGGTCGATCTCGAGGTTGTAGATGCGTAGCGCTTCAAAGTCGGTTTCAGAGAGCATGGCGGCCGATGGATCCCCGCTGAAGCTGTCTTCATCTCCTGTTCCGGAGCTGTTGGCGATGCCACTTATGCTGTTTGACCTGAGCGCGGCCTGATACGATGCCAGATCATTCCAAGAGTTGCTACACCTAGAGGTAGCCTCCGGACTCGCATGATCTATCGTAGGACCTCCACCAGATCTCGTTTGCCCGAGAGTAAGATTCCTCTCGGCAAAGCGGTCGTATACTCTTGTGAGGATTTGCATCAGGCTCACTTGGCTGAGAATCCGAGCGTCCAGCGCGTCTGCGAATGGACTGGCCAGGAAGAGTTCATGCTCTCGAATCTGGATGCTCTCCGCAATCATGGGCGGCCTTCCATACGCAATGCTGAAGTGGTGATCGCACACGTAGAGCATGTACCATAATCTTGCCCTCAAGAAACTTTCCCTGTCTCCTGCCAGTGCTCGCGAGAAGGACTGGTGTATGTTCAGCTCGGTCGCGATGCGGATCGCGTGTCCCGATAACTTCCAGGATACCTCGGAGAGCCAGAATGCAGCGATGCAAAGCCCTCGTACGTCATCAATAGAATGATAACGAGAAAACATGGACGATGAGATGAGTGATAGGAACTCCTTGTAGCAAGCGTCGAACGTTGCGGCTGATGTTGGTATGTGGAGAGCGGTCACGGTCAGGATCGTGGCAGTGAGAAGTTCCGAGGACTTTCGGACGGAATGGAATGAAGGATGGATTTGCTCAAGGCCGACCCACAGATAGTGATTCAGGGAGGTATGGAAACTGTGAACGGAGAAGCCGTTAGCATATTGATCCGCCAAGAAAAGGTGAACAAAGCTCACATTTTGTACAGCTCCTCGGCTTCGGCTTCAGATAACACACCCCTGGAGATGAAATCATTCGGCGCACTCCGGTCTCCAGGCTGAGGCCGTGTCGTACTAGATCTGTTGCTTCGAATGTTGCGCAGCCG
Organism: Verticillium tricorpus MUCL 9792; assembly: GCA_000732205.1. Taxonomy (NCBI): domain Eukaryota; kingdom Fungi; phylum Ascomycota; class Sordariomycetes; order Glomerellales; family Plectosphaerellaceae; genus Verticillium; species Verticillium tricorpus. Next base: position 82,964 of record JPET01000006.1, read on the forward strand.
CGTCACCTCGTACAAGCTGCCCATGGGGTCCTCGACAGTGACTGGCCCGTTGCTCTGGTCGCCGCTGGATGCTGGTTCCGCCGAGTTGTCCCTCGTCATGGCCATCTGCATGTTGTCTTCTCTGGAAGACAAACCAGCCGGGCTTGTTTCACTTTCAGGCGTTCCTGATTGTGGTGCGCCATGTTGGTTCACACAGAGAAGGGCGTGCGCAGCTTGATGTTCCTCGCCAAAGTGAACGTGGGGCCGCGAAGGAGGCACATTCGCTTGAAGCTGAGCATCCTTGCCAGCTTTCCTTCGGGGTTGACTTGCCGATGCGAGAACCGCATCAAGACTGTGCTGCATTTTCCGAATATCTGCGTACATAGCATCAATCTTATGTCTGCGCTTTGTGAGTAAGAGCCTTGTCTACACGTCTGTTTCTCACCGAAAAGACTCACTCGAAGACCTCGACAGATCCAGAAAGATCTCTGCTTTCATCTCTTTTAGCATTATATGATTGCTTTATGAGGCAATCGACGTTTCGTCGGAGGCAGTGCTGGCATTTTCTGTCTCCCGGGAAGACTTCGCACTTCATCTTTAGTTTCTTGCACTCAAGGCCTTTGATACCGTCAGTAATCTCACCTGAACAAACACCGGCGGAATGACTTGCAAGCTTTTGATTTCCTGCCAGGACCTCCGATTTTACCATGATTGATGGACGTGGCGGTTCCAGGCGAGATGCAGTCCTTGCCCGCCTGCGCAATCGGTGCTTCCGCAACAGCGGGCGAGTCTCTCATGCTCTCGTTTTGAAGGTTCTCCTCTCTCGACATATTAGTGGTCATATTTCCGCTTCTGCTCCTTCTGTGTATATTGGATGGCTAGCTCAGGTTGGTTTCGTACGGGGGTGGATTATGATAGTTTAAGCCTTGATTTGAACCGAGGTCGGGAAATCGGTAAATGCCCGAACCTTAGCCTCCACGATCCTTTGTCTGGGGAAGATGCGGAGAAAGCGGAGATGCTCCTCCTTGAAGGATGGCGAGGCCCTGGTGAGGATAACGGTCATGATTTGTGGAAACTGGCACTAGTAGTCATCTTCTTGCTTTACCCTGGAGACCGATAGCCTGGAGGCCGGCTTTCCTGGGTCCTCATCAATGTGGGCCGTCCAGATATGGTTTCTGCGTGCGTGGATGCACGTCGTCCTCGGTCTCTGACTGTGCATTACTTGTTCCTAATCCGTGGACCCTTTCCACCAGCCTGTCGTCTAGTCACGTTGAGCATCAAAAACTAAGTTTAAGTCACCTAGAGCCCTTACCTGCCACCGATGTGAATCATCTTGCAAATGATTGTCCGGAAAGAAATATTCTGGATCATTCTGTCATCGACGAACAAACAAGCTTAGTGGAGTGGCGATTTCGGCTGGAGCGAATCTACTTTACTTCAAAAGAATTCATTATGAGAACAACTCGAAGCCCATTAAACACACGGCAGGTGTATGTGACTACATCTTTTCGTCTTGTTCAGGTCTGATACTGCGCTTCGCCACCAGCCATCGCACCACCGAGAGGCCTTCCCGCTGTGGAGTGGTCGCCGCTCGTCTCGATATGAGTGCCGCAATTCTTACCGTCGGCCTCGCCAATCTCCATGCCAACTGCGCTCCGCATCTGGTCCATTCGGCGATTGTTTCTCTTCAAGAAGAATGCTAGAATTGCTGCGCTGGTGATTGTAACGGCTGTCAGTGCAATGTTGACAGACCATGCCGCCATGTAACGTGGACCGTCACTCTTGGGGTAGAGATACGGGGTCCAAACGAGGGCCAGATTCCCGACAGAGTTGTTCAGAGCCAACGAGATGGCTCGCTTTTTCTGGGGACGAGCAGCAATGTTGGCCATCCACGCGTTGGAAATCTGGAAGCAGCCGTACGTCCCGGGTAGCATGAGGAACAGAGAAAAGTACCGTGCTGCAGAGTTGGTGGTCGCCATGGTGATAATGATGCCTGCAGCGGCGACTGCAGACGGATAAATAATGTGAGGCGATCGCTTTGAGGTACGATCCGAATACCAAGTGTTGACGAGACAGAACAAGGCCGTGAAGAGATAAGGTGGCGAGGTGAGGAGTAGTGTTGTGACAGTACTATACCCAAAGCTTTTGATAAGTGTGGGTAAAAAGTTGGTCAACGACGCAACGGCTTGGAGGCACATTTGGCCCAAGATGCAAAGCCACACGCGGTAGTCCTTGGCCGCCATAATGAATGCTGTGCCGGTGCTAATGTCCTCTTCTTCTTCGCCGGCATCCTCGATAATTCGCATAATACCGAGTGCCTTCTCTTCGGTCGAGAGCCATTTGGTCGTAGCAGGCCAATCGGGAATGACAAAGCCAGTCACCACGGCAAAGACCACGGTAGCTATGCCTTCAATGATAAACAGCCAGCGCCACGACTCGAGGGAATGGTTTGCAAATGCGGCGGCAATGCCGGCAGCGAAGAGGCCACCGAAGGCCCCTGACACCATGGCGGCGCAAAAGAATATTCCTAGGCGAAGTCCAAGCTCTTTTCGGGTATACCAGCCGCTGAACAAAAAGGCACAGCCAACGAAGAAAGGGGCCTGTCACGCTGAGGTCAGCGCTTGTAAATCATATGCTGAAGGGTCCCTGCGTAGATCAGGTGCTCAAAACATACCTCGGTGATGCCCAAGAAGAATCTGTTTACAGCAAGCCCGGCGAAGCTGTGTACGGAACCGGACAAACCGCTCACCAGGCCCCAAGCAACCATGCATCCGGATAAATACCAGCTGGGGCGGAGCTTGGTGAGAATCATGTTGCTGGGAACTAGACAACGTCAGATCAACCAGTGAACCCGACCCCGGGGCCTTGAGCATGTGTTTCCCGCTTACCCTGCATTGCAATGTATCCGACAAATGTGACCGACAGAACGATGTTGTACTGGACCCCAGACATGTTGAGATCTTCTTCAAGACCCTGAACTCGAGCGTGGGCTGCACGTAGGAGGATCAGCGACCAAGTTGGATCGAACACTGTGGACTCCCCGCTATTCACAACTTACGAACTGCATTCCTGTCAATGTAGTTCATGATGTACATGACGATCTAGTGGAAAGCGGCATCAGCAATGGCTGGCAGGGCTCTGACAGTTCCGTGACAACTCACAAGTATCGGTAGTAGGCGGTAGTCGATCCTGCGGACAAATTTCTTTTCTCGGAGAGCACGCTCTTCTGGGGACCAGGAATCAACAATGGCAGCGTAATCGAAACCTGGAGACGCGCCCTCCGTCACCTGAGCTCGGTTGGCCATGATTTGCGAATCTTCGAACGATGCTGATGATTGTTTTGCAAATTTGGAACCCCAAGAGAACAGCGCTCAAGTACTCGTGGTGTAAGGACGCCAATCGAAGGAAGTGAGCATTGCAATGCGAATCTCTGGTGCCGTTTCATAGAATCAAGGAGGAACCCGAAAGAACTTATACTTCGACGCTGTATCGTCAACGGGGTGTGCAGGATCGCAGTCTACGACCCCAGACATTGAAAACGGACTGTGGGGAATGAATCCTAGGAAATCCGGGGAAAGACAGACCTGCGGCATGACTCGGATATCCCGATTTACCGGTATACAGATGAAAGCTGACTACTGCTGTCGTGGGTGCGCGAGGGCGCCGAAAAGGCGTACCGGGAAATCGGCGAAAAGCCGGTGAGCTGATAGCCGAAGCAAGGGAAAGCCCGACGAGCATACGGGTTGGTAGCGTCTAGGGTGTCGGAGGCCAAAAGTAATAAAAAGAGCAGATCGCAAGATCGGAAACATAAACCCAAGAGCCATCCTTTGTTGAACACGGATCTTCGAAAAGGAGACCAACTCACGTCCCGCACTCATCTGCCCGCGTCTTGATCTTTACTCTCAGCTCCAGAACATCACCATCAAGACCGAAATCAAAATGACGAGCCTGTCTACCAAGCTTGCTGAGCTCGGAAAGGCCGGCAAGCCTGTCCAGGTTGGCATCATCGGCGCTGGCAAGTTTGGGTCCATGTACGTCTCCCAATCTCACCGCACTCCGGGTGTTCACCTTGCTGGCATCGCAGACCTTTCACTCGACCGCGCTCTTGCCTCTCTCAAACGCACGGGCTATCCAGAGGATAAATACGATGCAAATGCATCCATCTCCGTCTCTGAGGCCATTGCCACAGGTAAAACGGCCATTACAACCGACTCGGCAGCCCTCATCGCAACGCCCGAGATTGATGTCATCCTCGAGGTCACTGGTAACCCAGCCGCCGGCATCCGTCACGCTCTTCTCTGTTGCGAATTCAAGAAGCACATTGTCATGATCAATGTCGAGGCCGACGTCTTAGCCGGCCCGCTGCTGGCCCGCAGAGCTCAGGAGGCAGGTATCATCTACTCCATGGCCTATGGTGACCAACCGGCACTCATTGCGGAGATGGTCGATTGGGCTAGAACTGCCGGCTTCGAAGTTATCTGCGCCGGCAAAGGTACCAAGCACCTGCCTGAGTACCACTACTCAACCCCCGACACGGTGTGGGACTACTATGGCTTCAGCGAGGAGCAGCTGGCCAGCGGCGACTTCAACCCGCAAATGTTCAACAGCTTCCTCGATGGTACCAAAAGTGCGCTGGAGATGGCAGCCGTGGCCAACGGGTGCGATCTGAGCCCTCCATCGAAAGGGCTCAGGTTTCCTCCCTGTGGTGTAACGGACTTGCCCACGGTTTTGAAGCCGGAGAGCGAAGGTGGCCAGCTCGAGAAGAACGGCACTGTCGAAGTCGTGTCGTGCATGGAAAAAGACGGCCGATGGGTGTTCAACGACCTGCGATGGGGTGTTTATGTGATCATAAAAGGTAGGCTCATTACTGTTTCACGCTCAGCTTGCGCCATGCTGACAATCCCCTCAACAGCCCCGGGCGAGTACCAGCGCGAATGCTTCAAGCAATACGGCCTGAAGACTGACCCTTCCGGTTGGTATGCTGCCCAATATAAGCCTTATCATCTCATCGGCCTGGAGCTCGGCGTATCAATTGCCACGATCATGGTCCGCGGCGAGCCGACGGGTCAGACAAAGACCTGGGCCGGCGACGTTGTTGCGACGGCCAAACGTGACCTCAAGGCAGGCGAGAAGCTCGACGGTGAGGGAGGGTTTACGGTGTACGGGAAGTTGATGACGGCTCAGGACTCCATGGCTATAGAAGGCATGCCTATCGGACTGGCTCACGGTTTCGTGCTCAAGCGCGACATCAGAAAGGACCAGGGTCTTAGCTGGCAAGACGTAGAGTACAGCGAGAAAGCGCAGGCTGTGGCGATAAGAAAGGAGATGGAGGCTGTGTTCAAGATGGAATTTCAGGCCCGGAAAGCAAATGGGACGAACGGAGTGAAGAGGTAAGATGGGGTGAACGAAGCCTACGGAGCAGATGATGCGCGAATTGAGGAGTAGAGGAGCAATATCGCAATCAGAGTCATCACACAGCCAACCCAGTGTATGCTGCACGTGGAAAGTGCAGAGCGTGATGTTTTCATGCGACAGATTCACGCCAGGCAACTTGGGAATGAGGCTTTTACAAGACTCCTAGGGAGCCAAAGCTCGTCTTCGCGAGTCATGTCTGTTCAGGTCTTAGTCCAACTGGCATTGAGAAGCATCATTTACCAAATCAGAATGTGGAGTCAACAACCCATGATACACACCAGCGGTCAGAAAGCGAAAACCTGCATGTCATTTGTCCAGCACGCCATTGGCATCAGTGTTCTCTTGCCCTGAGAGACCAGCACGGAGGTGCCCGATAAGATCGACACGATCTCTACCCCGGAGCGCTTACCACAAGTGGAAGTTGCAAATGCCGAGACTAGATCTCTACTCGGAAGGTGGCAACCGGCCCGCAACGGAAGAGGCAGCTGTGACATGCCGGCACATGCATCCATACTAGCTACGGGTCTGGAGCAGCGGACACTACCGATATCGCCAAGCATAAATACTGTCCCGAGGGAAACGTCAGGCTGTCAAACGTAGTCCCTGCTCTGTTACGCATCATATTGACCGAAAGCATAATCATCATGGTCCGAACCACTGCCCTGCTCGCCGTCGGCGCTTTCCTGCTACAGACTTCTCAGGCATGTCGGGCGACGGAGGAGTACAAGTTCGAGGCGGGTGAATCTCTTCACACCGAGGAGCTCGCTGACGAGCAGCTCGACGCCCTTCGCCTTCTGAAGACCTCGGATGAGGACGCGGGAGTCTGGGTCACCGAGAAGGAGAAGATTGAGAACTACATGCTGAAGCATGTTCACTTCATGGATGTCACCGAGACCCAGGTGAGAAAGCTTCATGAATACCTTTAGAATATCCTCACTAACCAGGACCAAGGATCTGGAGGAGCTTGGAACCCTCCGCCGTCGCGCGTTGACCAAGCGCCAGACGGCCTACCCCGCTCCTAGCAGACAAGCCATCGCCAATCCCATCATCGGCAGACTTGTGCAGAGCAATGTGCAGAGTACCATTACCGGCCTTGCCAACATCTTCAATAGATACTACCGGGGCACCTACGCAGCGACCAGCGCGACGTACGTGTTGAACGCCGTTAGGTCGGCAGCTTCGTCCAACTCGGCCATCACGGTCAGGCAGTTCACCCACTCTTTCAACCAGCCCAGTGTCATTGCTACGATCCCGGGAACATCGACCGACAGAGTTGTCGTCTGTGCCCACTACGACAGCATCAACTCTCAGAGCGTTACCGGCAGGGCCCCCGGCGCCGATGACAACGCCTCCGTGAGTGACCACTTTGACGCTGTGACTTGACCATGCTGATTCTGGGAATCCAGGGCGTGGCGACGATTCTCGAGGCTCTCCGAGTTCTTGCTGCTGCCAAGTATGCGCCGGGCAACACCCTCGAGTTTCACTTCTACGGCGGTGAGGAGGGTGGACTTCTCGGAGCCCGTGACGTCTTCAACAACTACGCCGCAAACAACGTCAACGTCCTCGCGGTCGTGAACCAAGACATGACCGGCTACTCGGACAACAATGTCATTGCCGTCTACCAGGACTTTGTGAGTGATGTCTTGCGACTTTCCAACTCCTGGTCACCCGTAAGATGCTAACACTTCGTCACCAGGTCGACGCCAGCCTGACGTCCTACATGCAGCGACTGGTGCCTGTCTACACCACGCTGCCCGTTGTCACCGACCGTTGCGGATACGGCTGTTCTGACCAGTGAGTTTCCTTCTCATTCTCACGCCACGCGTGACGCTGACAACTACAAACAGCGCTGCTGCTCGGGCTGCCGGCTACCCTGCGGCCTACGTCTGCGCCGACACTATGACGAGCTCCAGCCCTTACATCCATACCACTTCCGACACTGCCCAGACCAGGTTCTATGCTCACGCGCTCCAGCACAGCAGGCTTACCGTTGGCTTCCTGGTCGAGGCGTCGTACTGGTAGAAGGCTTCAGGAGGGAGAAGGGAGAAGGGAGAAGTGGGCGGCATGATGCTTTATGGCCATTAGGGTAGGCGTGCAAGGAGTATGCTGGCCACGGGGCACTGGTAGCCATGGAGATACCGCACTAGCAATGTCAACTATTGTGCTCATATCTGATCTATGCTCCCGGGTGAGGCAATCTGAGGCTGGAAATCGCCCGTTCGTTGCTGAATGGGGAACAGGTGTCGCTTGCTGCTGGGCGGCCAAGTATAGGCTCACGAGAAGAACTTTTGAGTTGAATGTTGATCGCCGCAATGCATTATCTTGGAATTCATATGTGAAGTCGGCCTATCGACTGTAAGAACGCTGCCATGACGCCCACGCCTGATTTAAAGCCCGTCCGGTTGGTCTACCCGAGTTCCTGCGGCGCTACCCAACGCCGCCTCCCCTCCCTTACATGAGCACACAATCCCGTTCTCGGTTCCCGCTGCCGCCTCCTACAACGCCTCCTGTCGGCAGGGGCCGGCCCCGTCCTTGACCCATCGGTGCCGGTCGCTGCCCGGCTGGGCCTTGACTCTGGACGCTCGCGTTGGTGGTCTGCTGAGATAGACTCTGTGTGCTCGCGGGATGGCTAGGGTGGCCTGGCGGCGGCATGTACGGTGTCGAGCTTTGCGCCTGCTCATAGGTTGGCGGTGCATCCTCAGCGCTGTCGTCTGCCGGCCGCGTCACGGGCGCCCTCCGCTGCGGAACAACCGGCGGCACCAGCGGCCTCACCGGCTGTGCTGGCTGGGCTACTCCGCTCGGACGTCTTGCACCGGCCGGTGCTGCGGCCGTGCTAGACCCGCGCGGGCTGACCAGGGACGAACTGCCCCCGCCATGTCCGCGCGTGCTCACTTGCGTGCCCCGGCCTCTACCTGCCCCAGACCCGGGACCACCGCCAGCGCCAACTGGCCCGGGTTGCCGGGCTTGTTGCTCAATGTATTGCTCACTCAGCACTCTCTCTCGTTGGCGGCGCGCCTGCTCTGAGCGGTGTCGCTCATCCTCCTCCTCCTGCAACTGCAGCGCGAGCGCCAGATCATGGTCCTCCTGTTCCGTGTCGCCACCGTCTGCGGCTGGTATATCTTCCCTGTGCTGGACACGATCCTGGGGTTCTGTCCATCCTCCGCCCTGGCTACCTGTATTCACGTTCGCAGCAGACGGACCGGGGGCGTCATACCACGCGGCCTCGGAACCACCAGATTGGCCGCCAGACACGCTGTCCCGGTGGCTCGTGGCGCCACCGACAACGCGAAAATCGCCAGAAAGGAACTCGGCGTTCAGGCCGTTGATGTCTGTGAGTGATTCCCACACCACTTCAGCATGGGTTGCGTAACCGGCATCTGTGACGAGACTGAGCAGCTGGAGAGTTTGTGGGTGGCGATAGAGCGTAGAGAAGTGGTCGTTTCGAAACAGAATGGCGACCATGCCAGGCTTCATGGCCTTGGTGATGACCTCAAAACCCCAAGGCGTGAGTTGAGTAGCTGACGTCTCGAGGAAGGCCTTGATCGTGAAGATGTCCTGGTATAGTTGTTGCTCGTCTTCTGTTAGTCCATCTCCCTCGAGCTTTGTCTCAAGTTCCTCCTCGCGGAAGAGAATGTTCTGGGTGTCTTCGTAGGAGGCCGCCTGCCGGGAAAAAGATTCGCAGACCGGGTCGTCGCCATCTGGCAGCCAACCATGGATGAGGGGGACCGAAAAGGCGGCATACAGCGACATTTCCACCGTGTCCTCGAACGTGCCCGGCATCATATCGCTGCGTTCGGTTGGGTGCAGATGTGTGAGCGAAGTGCGCTTGAAGGCCTGAACCACCTTTGGATCGGGGACAAATCGCGGATTCACATTCATGCCGGTGTGAAGACCCTTGAGGAACTCGTAGAGCTCACCAACATCGGGTAACGAGCCATCCTCGTCGGTGCGTCGCGAGGACATGAGCTCGTCAAACACGGCATCCAACAGAAGGCCCAGGCTGATCTGCTCCCTGGAGCGGAGGACCTGAACCAGTGCGGTATCGGTCATCTCCGCTGGTGTGGTGAGTGTCAGCGCGTTGACGAGAGCCACCAGTGGGCATGGACCATTTTCGTTTTGGACGAGAATGGGCGAGGTGCGTGGGTTTTTGGCGGCCGTGTGGTCATGCCAGTTTATGTTTTTAATTTGATACGTCTCTGCCTTGCCATCTACAGGGCGAGGTGAATGACGTGGCGGGAGAGGTTCGGTCGGCCGTCGTGGAGGTAGAGCAGGTTTCTCTTCTTCGATATTTGGTGTTGTTGGAAGCTCGAGGGTCTTTTCTTTGAGTCCGCCGTCCAGAGGTAAACCTGCGTCACGGTCGATTAGACTCCAGTCATCGATGGGAGCCTCGCTGCCACCGGACTGGGTAATAACGGGCGCCTTCCCCTTGCTCTGTGCCAACCCATCGTCCCAGACGTTCCGGTCCTCGGCAAGCGCCTTACTGGCTTCCGGGGAGACGGGGGGTGACCTCAATGGCTGTTGGTCGGGCTCCTCGTCCCAGGCTGGAGACTCCGGGCCTGAAGATATGGAGATCAGTGCAGGAGAGGTCGAAATGTGCGGAACGGGTGGAGGATGGCCGGGCTCGCGCTGCCACGGATCGCCCTCAGCCGGCTGGCCCAGGTCGGCCGGGAACGGCGGCGGAGCCGGAGAAGGAGTAGCCGTAGCCGGCGGTACAGTTCGATGACTTTTGTCCGTTTCGTCCAGCGCAGGTTGCCAAGGGTTGGTGCTCGCCTCGCCAAGGCTCATATCGGCAAATGTCTGCGAGGGCGGGGCTGGAGCGGGATATGATGGATGGTCTCCGTTGCCGGCCGCGGTGTTGGAGGTGCTGCTCTGCGAGAGGTCTCGCCGCTTGAAAGGATTCGTCTCGGATCGGTTCGTCTCAGATCGCGAGGGGGATGTCGAGGGCTGGGCGCCAGCCGGGGATGGTGGGCCTGGCACAAGGGAGTCAGGGACGTCCGGGGGGGCCGAGGACTCGACGACTGATGGTATGCTCCGTGGTTCTGCTCCATCGCAGGCGTTGTCTTGGGGGGCTTCGGGCCGCGGTTCTATGTGGCTGGCCCCCCCAGGGCGGAGAGAGTACGGAATTTCGTATGGCGGGCTTGCTTCTGAATGCTGGGTTTGATTGTCGGTCGATGAGGACGCGGTATTGTCGGGAAGAGGCTTGCGGGTAACCATGATTGCGGCGTTGCTGCTGCTCGTGCCGAGTCAGTATACACAGAGCGGGCGAAGATAGAGTCGGGGATGGGGGATATCCGGGGCTGATGTTACCTAGCTTAGTCCGCGGTCGAGGGGACGTAGGTTCATGCGTGTGCGTCGGCGGGGAGTGGCAGAGGACGCGGCTCCCTTTAGAGACGAATGATGAATCCTCAGCGGTCGTGAAAAAGAAGACGGGACGCCGCTTCAAAGATGTACGCGGGCTCAATGAGGTGGCGGTGCCGACGGACGACGGACGGGCTGACGAAAGTGGGATCCAGAGGGCGGAGGCCAGGTCAGAGGATGTCTCCGGGTAGAGATCCGGCTGGGGAAGGGGTCACCGTCCGCCCGCGACAAGTACATGCCCACCAAAGGTAGGTACCCTGGCGCAGGAGGTACCGAATGAGGGGCACCCAATGCTAGGCAGCAGGATTTAACGACGGGTTCGCGAAGGCGCGGCACGAGTGGCGGGGAATTCGCGTCTCGCTCAGCTCGGGAACTTCCTTCTCTCGCACCGACAAGGCCCGGTCGTAATGCAGTGCCCGGTAGAATGGGGGAGTGTCATGGTGAAGAAGTCCAGTCGAAGGCGTCCCCCAAAGAAGTCGTGGAGAAAGGGTACCTAGGTACCTGGGATGTACCTCCGCAAGCGCGCGATGACCTCCCACCCCACACAAGCATCAGCCACACATGACGTACCAGCATTAACTGACGGTAGGTGGTTGGTAGAGTCTCCCACGTGACGAATCAATGAGATCCAACATCTTCTTTGAAGTGAAATCCACCGATCCGGACGACACGAGGATGTCGCGAAAAGTCCGACGTGGCGATGCAACTGGGCCAGCCTCCTCCAGGATATCGAGCGGTGATGCTGCCGTGCGATGTAGCACAAGTCGAGGTTGAGGCGGCCCACTGGTGGCGCCTGCCTGTCTCTGGCACTGACCACCTCATGTCAGGCGTCATGGTTTTGGTGAGATCAAATTGTTGATTTCACGGCCGTCCCTGTTCTCGGAACAGCCGCCACCCCCTCCCATCAGCTCAACCCCGACTCGCCCCGGCGGAAAGAGAATCGCATCGACCTGCTCCTCATTCATTGACCAACTGCCCTGCCCCATCATGGTCCTCATCCAGGATTGGCTGCCCCCGACGAGGGAGCACTGGGAGTTCGCTCTGCCCATCTGGCAAATCTCGTATCTCATCGTGAGCCGCACAAAAAGCGATTGGCCTGGCCATCCCAGTTCCAGCTAACCCGTGCTGCAGCTCGGGTCCTTGCAGTATCTCATTTCGTGGTACGGCATGGGCAAAACGTCGGTCCGGAGTCGTATCAACATACCCGGCCGCGTCGCCTGGATCCTGATGGAGATCCCGGGCGTCTCAGTGCTGCTCTACGTGATGAAGACGCTGCCTGGGCTCGCCGGAGTCACGGACCTGCCGTGGCAGAACAAGGTCCTGGCCGGGCTCTTCGTGCGTTCCTTGAGATTCTGACACCCCTTCGTCGGCCACTGACGGCCAAGCAGACCATCCATTATTCTTATCGCGCCGTCATCTTCCCCATAGTGCAGCCATCCATGTCCCCGATTCACCCGCTCGTCGCACTCCTCGCCACTGGCTTCCAGCTCATCAACGGCACCTGCATCGGCGCCTACCTAGCCGCGTATGGCCCGACCACCGAAGAGCAGTGGGCGGATGCCCTCTGGCCCTTCGGCATCGCGCAGTTCGTCGTTGGCATCGCCATCTTCTACGTTGGGCTCATTGGAAACTACTTCCACGACGAGGAGCTTCGCGAAATTCGCCGCATCGAGCAGCGTCGCCAAGAACGCATTGCCAGGGAGCAAAAACAGAACGGTGACGCCAGGCCCACAGTCGACAAGCACTACCGCGTGCCCAACACGATGCTGTTCAGGTACATGCTGTACCCTCATTACCTCTGCGAATGGATCGAATGGTTCGGCTTCTGGATGGCCTCCGGCTGGTCTGTCCCCGCCCGTGCCTTCCTCATCAACGAGATAGCCGCCATGTTTCCGCGGGCTGTCAAGGGTCGGAAGTGGTATGTGGAACAGTTCGGAGAGGACAAGATCCGGAACAAGTGGGCAGTCATCCCCGGCATCTACTAAGGCTGGCGATTCACGAAGTGTCCAATATGTAGGCCAGATTCAATCAAGAAGACGGACAGACAGGCCTGGCTATTCATACCATCCGCGGATCATCACACGAGGCTCGTGGTGTTGTGACTCGTATGTATTTTGCCACTTTGCTGATCATGCTTGTAGCTACCAAAACTCCCCTGTCGATATTCAAAGTCGCGGACATTATCCGCCCTGAACGCCCCCCCTTATACGCCATGCTTAACCAAAAAGCGACAGCCGACCACAAACGAATGCGTCTAGTTCGTGCGGGAGACCTTGCCGCCGAGAGCACTGGTGCAACCCACCAAGGTAGGCTGCTTGATGCTCCGTGCACTGAAGTTCCACAGACCGTTTGCTCCAGCCGTCATGACGACGCCGCTCGTCTGGCCGTTCTTGTTTGTGTAGCTTAGCTTCATGGCCACCTTGGGGTCGGTGCTGTTGGATTTGCAGGCCACGGTGAGGGTGCCGCCGCCGGAGGATCCCCAGGTGAACGTCGGCATCGTGACGACGTCGTTGAATGTGGCCGCTGCGGGAGGGGTCGTCGTGCCACCACCAGTAGTGCCGCCGCCGCCAGTGGTGCCGCCGCCAGTGGTAGTGCCGCCGCCGCCGCCAGTCGCAGGAGCCTCCTCTTTAGCGGGGGGCGGGCACTTGGTCGGGTCAGAGACGGTGACGCCCGACTGGGGGAACGGGCTCAAGGGGCCCCAGAGGTTATTGTTTTCATCGTAGCCGAGGCCCTTGGTGAGCGTGGGGAAGCTACGGAAGTCGTTGGGGAAGGGAGCGAGGCCTGGAGTCGTCGCCTCGGGTTGGATCCACTCAGACACGGGCATGACATACTGGCCGGCCATGATGCCGTTCTTGGTCTTGCGCGTGCCCGTGCCTGCGACAATGCGGTACTCGCGGGTGTACTCCTGGGTCTGTGACGCCTTGACACGGTACTCGAACTTGTTGCGGGCCGAGCCAGCAATCATGCTCGTCGCGGCAACCTCGCGATCTGTGACCTTGCCGGTGCAGGGATCAACGTCCATGGCGTAGACCTTGATGGGGTTCACGTTGGCTGAGCCGTCAGAAGTGACGCCGATGAACTATTATCGCGAGGTCAGTAGTGACACCTCTCGGAGAATAAGGCACGGGATATCTTACCCTAATTTGAGCAGTCTCCTGGTCGTCGTTGTTGGAAAAGACGCCAATGATGGCATCCTCCATTCGGATGTAAGTCGGTACCCCGGTTGTTGTGATCTGCACGTTGCTGACAACCATGTTGTAGACGATGATCTCGCCACCGGCCTGGATGCCACTGTACTCAACATAGTCGCCTGGGACGATGGGTGCCATCACGAGAGGGTCAGGGGCGGGACTGAATCAATCATGTCAGCGTTGGGCCTCCTGGCAGCCCACCGAGTGAATGACTTACAAATTGCCCTGCTTTCTGCCGCCGGTAAGGGTGGGCCGGTTGGATTGGGGGCACAGAGGGTCGTCGGCCTTCCTGGGCACGCACATGGGGAAGCCGGAGAAGGAGGTGATGCTGGGGTTGGCATCGTCGGCGGTGAAGAAGGGCTGGCTAGTGTAGCCAGCCGAGTAGACGGCATTCGGGTCGTTGATGCGGATAGTCGGCCCACCCTTGATTTTGATGCGGCCGTCAAAGCCAACCGTGTCAACATAGCCGGTGGCGCCGGCAAGCAGATACTGCGCGATGGAAATCTGCGCGGCAATCGGCGTGCCACCGACGATGTTGCCGACGACCTCGACCTCATACTCGTCAAAGGCAGCGCTACCGCCGGCGAAGTCCTTGAAGCCAACCCAAGCGGCCGGGAACTGAATTTGGAGGTTCTTGGGCACCGTGACGCTGTGGCCACTGACGCGGATGGTTCCGCCCGAGTTGAAGTCCGTGGACGAAGCCGTTGCACTGGTGGCTTGCGTCAGTATACGTAGTGGTCGCGGAGGCGGCGCCCGTCTCTCTGTGGGCTTTCATGCACGTGGAAGGATGACCTACCCCTCGAAAGCACCGTTGTAGGTAAAGGGAACATCCTGGGCATTGACTCCCAGGACGTTAAAGACTATGCCTGCAGCGGCAAGGAGAAGCGGCCTGGTCGAAAGCATGGCGATCTTCCTATGATACGGCCTGTGAGGTTTACTAAGATAGTTCAAGCGTAGGATGGGATGTGGGAGAGAAGGTAGTAGATGATGGTGGCTTGGAGCGGACAACTTCTCCCCAAGTCTGGGGATGCGTGCCCTCTATTTGAAGACATCTCTGAAGGTCCAGAAACGCCTGCAGTCAAGCTCATCGCCAGCTTTCATCCGCATGCGATCCAAGTCGCTGGCTGATGGCTCTAGACACCCCATGTCCATGACAAACAACGATACCGGAGGACAATGGAGGTCGTCCATGAGATCTAGACCAGGCCCGCAACCGAGCCGTGGCCGGAGGGGTCTAACGGCCCAGTCCAGTCCAGAATCAGAGCACGGCTGAACTGGACGCATGGCGATCAATCGAATCAGGGCTAGCGGTCAGGGCAAGCATTGGCGAGGGCCGTCGAGTTGCATGTTCCACGAGGCAAGGCGTCGATAGCCATGTGCCAGCATCGGCGGGATCCAGCTTGGCCTGCCTCCCAACGGGGTTTCCGACGAGATGTGGACAAGCTTAGGTCCAAGAGAAACACCCCGAGCCGTCAGCCGAAAAGAGACACGCCGTTCCATTCACGGTCCCTCGAACAGGCAGCGATCCTCAATTCTGTAGGGTCTTACGGATAGGACCCTTGGGCTGAACGTCCTAATGCGGTTAGCCTCGAGGCTACGGGCAATATGGTTCGGTAGTGAGGGGCTCGATTCGCGAATGCGGCCCCCATGGGACTCGGCGATTTTGTCACCACTTGGCGATCTGGTTCCGAACCTGGGGGAGCCCGCTGCACCCACCACAACCTTACAGCAGCTCATGCCGGCACGAGCCTGGGCCCTGTGGTTTTTGATCCACCAAAATGCAGAAGGCAGCTAGGTCTGTGGAAACAACAGCTCACACGATATCACGCGCACATCTACAGACCCGCACGCATCCTCATGTTTGCTCTATGCTGTTTTGAGAAATCGCAGGCGAGCTGAGTCTCCTCGTATTGTCATCTCAACAGAGCGTTGAGACCATCTGGCGTTCGTTAGCGGCCGGTTACTATCAATCCGAGGTGATGGAGCGTGCAGAAGTCGAAGCTGGTGGTGGGATCGGCGTCCTCCGAACAAACAAAACAGATCAAAGCCAGGGTCCGGATGTTTGCCTCCTGGTCTTCTCTCTACCACCATCGAGCCATCATAGATGGCAGCTGACAATAGCAGGCCCCAGCAGCGACGTGATGGCACGATGAGTTGGCGATGCTTCTGCAAGCTGCATCAATTATTGAAGTTGGCGTCAACCCAGCAACTGCCAGAACGACCTGGTTACACGCCGATTGGATACGTTAGGCGTGGTGCTAAGGTGACACCTCATCAGTGGGATCACTGTGGATGCATCTTCGCCCGGCCCGTGGGTCTGCTTTCGCCCGCTGTCCGCTGCCTGCTTCCAGCTGGAGGGCTCAAGCGGCTGTAATACAGATCACGGCACCAGCGATTGGATAGCATCCCGAGAGTCGAGAGTCCCAACTCGCTCGAGGCGCGCCAGGCTAGCGAGCGGGAGAGGGACAGGGGCAGGGGCAGGTCGGACACGATGACCAGGCTGCTGGGTATTGCGGAATTGAATCGCTCACCAGCTACGCGCGCCGCCAACTCGGTGGCCCCCCGCCTCTTGGAGCCTCCTCCTATGGCTCTAAAACTCGAGTCTAGACCAGGCCTTTGCTGACTGCCCCCAAAGGCCAATGGCGACTCAGGCGTGTTCCCTATTCCGGCGCCTCCTCCCAAGCTTCGCGCTATCGAAACCGTGCATGGCTCGGTTTTTGGGCTGAACGACACGCCACTAGACCCTTTCTTTGTGCGCCGACCGCATCTAGACGTAGCCTGAGAGTCCATCAGGCGCAGAGTCCCTGAAATAGGGTCAGACACGGTCGTGAGTAATCCAGTCGTAGAGTGCGCATCCCGGCTGCCGCAGGAGTCGTTGCCCCAGGTTTTTGGGCTCCTCGCTACACGTGCCGAAGCTAGGCAGTCTTGGTCGGGGCTCGAACAAAGAGATTCTCTTCCCAGCTACCCGGTCGCCTGGGTCCAGAATCGTGCCGAACGTCTTACGGTTGAGGCCGTCGGATCCCGACAGCATGAAACGCCATTCGATTCGCAACATGGGAGGTTAGGCTTCAGCCGTAATCCCACGTTGGCCTTTGTTCCGTACAGCCTTCCTACCGGCCTCTCTGCTCATCTGCCACCATGCGACTGTCATGCAGTCGAATGCTGATAGCCCTGCCAGGTCTAGTCCCCAGCACCCCCACCCGCTGGACCTCCATCTCGCATACCCGGTCTAGCCTACGGTGCCGACACATCGGGACGTCGTCTCGGCTGTGGGTTGCTAGCTCGTCATGTCTCAGTTGTGCCTCGACTCTCGCACGATGAGGAGCTGGCCTGGACTGATCTCTCGCGCTGGAAGTCTTTCACCGCTCCAGATAGCTTGTGAGTGGGCTGTCAAGCGAGCTGAGGACACCAAAGTTTACATCCCTCATCCGCGGATGAGTCTGGGCTTCCTGAGAGCCCACGATGGGTAGAGTCTATCGGATGGTCGACAGCTTGGGCGAGATACGGGCTCCTCCGTGGCTGGCTCCTCCATGGCCGACTCCTCGTGGCCTGACCGACGTAGGCGGGATCATGAGTTCTTCAAATACCCTCCAGCATCCAACATCTGTCAGCTCAGAAATCTGCTCAAACAGCCTCTCTTCCTAGCCCCAAACCCCTAGCAGCCCTATCTGGCTCCTCCTCTCATCTCTTACTGCTCTCTTGTGCGCACCAGTAATCCCCAGACCTCATCTCCGCCTTGTGGCTTGAAGGTGCCGCTCGAAAACGGCATCCCTTCCCTTGCTCCTACTTGCTGCGCAATGGGTCGGCTTTCGCTCGGCCAGGCCCTTGTGGTCTTCCTTTCTTTGGCCTCCGAGTCCGTGGCCAAGGACTGGCTCAGCCCCGAATATAAATGGCTCTATGAGTTTCCCCTTCCTATTCCTCCTGTAAAACAGGAGAAATGGTATGAGGCTATGCATGCTGCCCTTTGATCATCGCACCATGCTGACATCCGCTCAGGCCCAACCAACCCATTACCAACCCTGTCACCAAGCAGAAGGTGAAGTATTACGAAATCGAGATCAAGGAATTTCAGCATCAGGTGTACCCCAACAAGAAGCCCACCAAGCTAGTAGGTTACGACGGCATCTCACCCGGGCCTACCTTTCTTGAAGAGCGCGATGGCGAGTCGGTCGTTCGCTTCATCAATCACGCCAAGATGGCCAACTCGGTTCATCTCCACGGATCTTACTCGGTATGTCATTGGTTTCCGGTACACACTAGCCATGATGAAGCATCGTGCTAACGACGACCAGCGCACCCCTTTTGACGGCTGGGCGGAGGACACCACGGAGCCGGGAGAGTACAAGGATTACTACTACCCGAACTGCCAGAACGGCCGCACGATGTGGTATCACGACCATGCCATCGACCACACTGCCGAAAATGCCTACTTCGGTCAGGCTGGTGCCTATCTAGTCCACGATACCAAGGAGGACTCTCTCGGCCTACCGAGCGGATATGGAAAATATGACATCCCCATGATTCTATCAGCAAAGGTATGCGTACTCCGGAGTTAAAGCTGCTTGGCCCGTCAACTAACTCAATCAGCAATACAACTCGGACGGCAGCCTGTTCTCCCCCGCGGGGGTGGACGACAGCCTCTACGGCGACGTCA
The DNA here is from genome assembly GCA_000732205.1 of Verticillium tricorpus MUCL 9792. Taxonomy (NCBI): domain Eukaryota; kingdom Fungi; phylum Ascomycota; class Sordariomycetes; order Glomerellales; family Plectosphaerellaceae; genus Verticillium; species Verticillium tricorpus. Next base: position 101,561 of record JPET01000006.1, read on the forward strand.
TCCACGTCAATGGCCAGCCGTGGCCCTACTTCAAGGTTGAGCCGCGCAAGTACCGCTTCCGGTTCCTCAACGCGGCCATCTCGCGCACCTTTTTCCTCTACTTCGAGGCCAGCAAGAAGCCGGGGACCAAGCTTGACTTCCAGGTCATCGCCTCAGACACGGGCCTGCTGACGAGTCCCCAAAATGCCAAAGACCTGTACATCTCCATGGCTGAGCGGTACGAGGTTGTCTTTGACTTTACCAACTTCAAGGGACAGAATGTCACGCTTCGCAACACCAAGGACTTTGCGCCCGACAAGGACTTCCTCCACACCGACAAGGTCATGCGCTTTGTGGTAGCGGGCGACGGTCCCGCCGACTCGTCCAACGTGCCGTCGACGCTCCGCGACGTCGACTTCCCCAAGCACAAGGAGGGCGTCGACCACCACTTCCTCTTCCACCGCCAGGGCAGCGACTGGCGTATCAACGGCGTCACCTTTGCCGACGTCAAGAACCGCGTGCTCGCCAGGCCCAAGCGTGGCCTCGTTGAGGTCTGGGAGCTCGAGAACTCGTCTGGCGGCTGGAGCCACCCGATCCACATCCACCTCGTCGACTTCCGCGTCATCAAGCGCACGGGCGGCAAGCGCCAGAAGGTCTTCAACTACGAGGCCGAGGGCCTGAAGGACGTCGTCTGGCTCGGGCCCGGCGAGACGGTGACGGTCGAGGCGCACTACGCCCCCTGGCCCGGTGTCTACATGTTCCACTGCCACAACCTCATCCACGAGGACCACGAGATGATGGCCGCCTTCAACGTCAGCGTGCTCGAGGATCTCGGATACCCCGAGACGGCCTTTGCGGACCCGATGGACGCCGATTACCGCGCCAGGAAAGAGGTCAGCGGCGGCTCGTCCTACGACTCGGTCAAGGCCCGCGTCGAGGAGCTGGCCAAGCTCGAGCCCTACAACCACCACGGCGAGGTTGACGGCTGGCTCTCGTCATACTGGGCTACCAAGGGCAACGTCGCGACCACCGTGAACACGGCCAAGGCCGCCGCAGCCACCACGGCAAAGCCTACGACGACCAAGAAGGCCACGACCACGGCCAAGCCTACCACGACCAAGAAGGCCACCCAGACCAAGAAGGCCCGGGACCTACGCTTCCATCCACGCGACCTGCCCAAGCGTACCGACGTCCCTGAGGCGTGAGCGGCGCTGACCGCGGTGCCATGCGAGTTGATTCGACAAGCGCGATGGCTCGACATGGAGGGTAATGTCGGATACCCTGGCTGGATATTGTTGTGTTGTTGGGTGGGGATTCTCTTCTCATACCTATGTCAAAGGCCTTCGTGCCCATCGCAATGCTACCGGGAGTTCTGTGGGAGGGGAATTCGGCGTTAAGGTATCACTTAGGGTTGAATTCTGTAACATGTTCATGCTCTTTTATGGCGAAGTGACATGTCATCATCCGAATGCGATGGATGGTAACCAAGTCAGGTACCTTAGTTTGTTGATCTCACACCTGTACCCGTCTTGTACCCAACCTGCATAGCCAGGCCTCCCAGAATAAGGTAGCCAGCCTACCTAACCAAGGTAGGCAATGCGTCTCAATGTACCTCAATGCACCGACACTGAGAAGGCACGGCACGACAACGGGTGAGCTAGATAAAATCATGAGAAAAGTTCATTAACCCCAATCCGGGTCTAACGTCTAAATGCACTGCACCGCGCAGTTGGCCGCAAGTTCGAGTTATGCATCCCGCCCCCAAAACGCCAAAGGTATCTCGCACGAGCCAGCATTTTACAGTCTCCCAGCGTCGTGTGTGCGCTGCCTCCCTCACCTTGATACACTACATTCCGTCCCCCTTGTTCTCTTCGTGGTTCATTAACCCCAGGAATTGAAACTAGTTGGACGTCTCCTTCTTCGCCAGCACGGTGCCGGCGCTGAGCTCCTGCAGGCTGCCACCGGCGCGGACAGAGCTGGGCGCGTGCTTCTCCTCGGACGTGACGGTGTTGTGGAGGCCCTTGAGGACCTCTTCGCGAGTGATGCTCAGCTTGTCGTTGGACAGGCCCATGGACTTGAGGAAGTGCACCGACTCGGTCCACTCGTGCTTCTTGCGAGCATCAGACCACTTGAGCTCATCGGCCATGACGTCGATGACCTTGGGGAGGGCGCCGAGAGCGGCGTTGACGTCAAGGAAGGCGAGACGGGTGCGGCGCGCAAGGATATCCGAGGCAGTCTGCGCGGCTTCCTGGCGGATACCGTAGCGGATCTCACCATCGATGAAGGGGTAGGCAGAGGCGAGGCGGTTGGCGGGGCGGGCGGATCCGGAAGCGCCGAATTCGGCGGCGGCAACGTCCCAGGCGCGGTCGCCGTAGTTGGTGGCGAGGTGGTGGGCGACGTCGGCATCGAAACCGTACGTCTCGGATAATTGAGCGTGAAGCTTGTTCGAGAAACCGTGAGCACCAGCGAGACGGATCTGGCGGGTCGAGCAGGTGCCGGAGGTGGCCCACTTGAACTGGCCCTCGCCGGCTCCGCTAATGTCGGGCATGGAAATGGTCTTGGGGGTGAGCTTGAAAGTGTCGATGGCCTCGTCAACGGCGTCCTCGGCCATCTGGCGGTAGGTGGTCCACTTGCCACCAGCGCAGGTGAGGAGACCAGAGTCGGAAATGGTGACGAGGTGGCTGCGGACGAGCGATTCGGTGTTCTTGGCATTGGGGTCCTTGACAAGAGGGCGGATGCCTGTGGCGATCAGTTAGCTTCAAGCGCCTTGTTGTCTCTCTCACTCTGGCAACCCCGATTCTGCCGGGTGAGAATCCCGGGTTTGAATGAGAACCATGTGGGGTAGCACGTGATTTGATTTACTTACCAGACCAGGTAGCGAGAATGTCGGAGCGGGTGAGGTTGGTCTCGGGGGACAGCAGCTTGCTGACCTCCTTCAGGATGAAATCGACCTCGTCCTGCTGAGCGACGGGCTCGCGTTCAACGGGACAGGGGTTGTCGGTGGTGCCGGCGACCGTGACGCCCTGCCAGGGGAGCACAAACACAACACGGCCGTCAGAAGTCGCGGCGTCGAGGATACCCATGCCCTGGGGGCTCAAGTGAGAGGGCAGCATGATGTGAGCGCCGGAGCTGGGCGCGACGAGGGCCTTGCGGGAGGGGTCGTCCATGCGCTCGATGGCGTCGGTGAAGGGACCGGTAGCGTTGATGACGCCCTTGGCGCGGACGGTGAACTCGCGGCTTCCCTCGGCGTCGTGGTTGACGGAGGAGATGACATCGCGGACACGGGCGCCCCGGATCTTGCCCTGGGCATCCTTCTCGAGCTCGGTGACTTCGGCGTGGTTGACCATGGTGACGCCGTACATGGCGGCGGTCATGGCGATGGAGACGTTCATGCGAGAGTCGTTGTGCTGGCCGTCATAGTAGACGAGGGCGCCCTTGAGGGTGTCCTTCTTCAGCAGAGGGAATGCCTCGAGCGCCTTGCTCTTGGACATGTAGTAGGAGCTCTCCAGGCCCTGCGAGCCGGCGAGGAGATCGTAGGCCTTGGTACCGGCCCAGAAGTAGGGCGCCTGCCACCACCTCTGCAGGGGCAGCAGAATGGGCAGGGAGAGGGAGAGATGGGGCGCAATCTCGAGGAAGGTCTTGCGCTCACGCAGGGCCTCCATCACGAGCTGCAGCTGAGGGTAGTCGAGATTCCAGAAGGCCTTCTCGAGGTAGCGCACACCGCCGTGGACGAGCTTGGTGCTCTTGCTGCTGGTGCCACTGCTGAAGTCATCGCGCTCGACGAGGGCAACCTTAAGTCCGCGGGTCGCGGCGTCAAGGGCGATGCCCGTGCCGGTCGCGCCGCCGCCAATGATGAGCAGGTCGTACTCTTCCGAGTCGGAGTTGTGACGGCGGAGGTCGGCGAGCTGGTCGGCTCGGCTCTTGATGGAGGGGAACTTGGGAGGAATGATGGCGCCCTTGGCGTCCCTCTTCAGCTCGACCACAGGCGTGTCGAAGTTGTGCTTGTGAGTGAGGCTCGAGTAGGCGATGGCACCGCCGGTCGTGGCGACGGCAGCGACGGCCGCAACGCCGAGCGGCTTCCTCAGTCTCGCGAACCGCGACATGATCGAGGCGAGTCGAGACGGGGCGAGGCGCGGAGGACGGGTCAGGAGTGGTGGTTGCTGGCGTTCGTACGACGACGACAGCAAGGTTCAGGAGGCGAGAGTCTTTGCGTGTCCGGGTCGGAGTCTCAGGACAGGAAACTGGACGTCAGAAGGATCCGTGTCGTGGGCGGGAGGGGATGGGAGGGGAAGGATGCAGGAAAGAGAAGTGTCGTGTAGATGTAGGAAGGGGAAAGGCTGCGTCGATCGGCAGACGCGAAGAGTCAGATCTCAGAGACGGGTGAAGCCGCGGCCGAGATGAGCGTCCATTCGTGGGATTCGGATGACTGATGAGACGCGCTCGGAGATGGTGGATGGGTGATGATGAGAGTGAACACGGCCAAGAGCGCGGCGGCAGCAAAAATTCCTCCGTCAAGAAGGAAAGGGTTCGAGCTCGTTCCCCCACGTGCGTGGGAGCTCTGGCCGATTGCTCGCTGTCTGATGAGGCGGGACCGGTCGACCCAGGCCATCCCCCCCAGGTGGCGCTGCGGGTTGCCAGAATTGTCAGATCAGACCAGACAGACCCCTTCTTCTGACATCATGTCGTGGGTCACGAAGCGCGGGGGCGTTCGGGGGCTCGGGGCCTCCCTGTTGAGAGCTAGGAGAGCTACATCGAAACAGGTGTAAAGCTCCATCTCCAAGCTGGAGACTTTGGAGTTCAGCTGCCAAATCCCCACGTCACAGTCGAGAGGCTCAATGACCGGAATTGGGGGAAGCTGCATCTCGGTCGTGCTTGCCCGATACACTCGGGATCGAGTCGGTACTATATGACCGAGCAAGTGTCTCGGTGTCCCTCGGGCTTCTCACTCGCCTCCACTAGACGTGCCCGTCACCAGCCACCCACCAGGCAGCCGCTAGCCCGCTTTGGGCACGTTTTATCCGCACCGTCCGAAACTCCCGGCTCCCCGTTTGCAGGTCACGACAGGCATCAGCTTGTCAGCATCAGCAGACTCCGACAAGCATTGCCGCCAAGCACGGCGAGAAAGCTGCGGGCATCGTGACCTAGAAGCACGCAAGCGTCGTCGTTATCGAGCCGGCCCACAACGGAGCCCACATTCAAAGAATCCACCTCGTCGCTCCGCCGTCCATTCCATCGACGCCGAGCCATGCCCGGGTCAGTCTCCTTATCGCCTTTGCTCGAGACGAAGAAAAGTCTGCTGCCCCGTTTTCCACGCTGATGGAGCGCTGGATGATGACGAGCTGCGATTCTTCCTCTGGAACCCTTGATCTCTGAGCCCCTCTGTCTACTCTGCGGCATCGTGGAAAACGGTATATGAATGCCCCTGATCCGCCTCGTGATTCCCTGTTCTGGCTTCTCTAGACCTCTCCCGAGGTCTCAAGTCGCCCGTCTGGAGACTGCAGTACAGCAACTTGTGCCCCGGTCGAATGTCCGGTCCGACGGGCTGCTCCGGGACTCTGCCCGGTGCGGAAGCCAGGACAAGGGCAGCTTCGTCTGAAGCTGTTCTTGTTTTTGGCTGCCGCTTGACTCGGACAGTCAGCCAGGCCCCGACGTCGAACGAAATCGAGGCCCTGCCCTGTCAGGCCCACGGGCCAGCTGTCCGCCCTACTTGTTTCTCTGGCCCTGGTGGTCGCCACTGCTCTGGAGATCATCACTCTAGAGTTGCGGTTGGGCAGGGCGCTGGGGGGTCTTGGGCAGTTTGACTGCCCTGACTGCCTGTCGGGCCCCTCGCTAAAAGACGCCCTGACAGGCCTGGCTGGCCCAGACCAAGCAGCAAAGCCCCCCAGCGGCCCAGGTGTCTGCGTTGGCGGTCTCTGACTGGTGGAATCTTCTCAAGGCATTAACCCGCCTCACTTTCCACCACCACAATGCTGCCCAATGTCGATGCGCCATGCCAGCGAGGCGGAACAATTTAAGGTTGTCAGGGGAGCTGGATATCGCTTCATATTCAAGAGTGTCCGCTATTTAAAATCATAGGATAGCCCCCAATCTTCATCCCTCTTCCGCGAGATGCTCCTGTTGCGCTGGGATCCCTTTGACGACGCGGAAAAGAAACCAAAAGTTGCGCCCTCAAACTCCTTTGCCACACCTCGCAACCCCGTCACCTGACATACGGGTAACAGTATACTTCTGGGATTTTCTTTTGTTTTACTGGTTTCCGTTCTCTCAGTTCCCTCGAAGTCGAGCAAGGCTGCTTCAACATTTTCGTCGACTGCTTCTCTCCTATCGTACCACAAGTCCAACATAGGTCTGCCTACACTTGCGACTCAAACGACTTGTAGGTGTTGGACCACACGCTACGCTTGGGCTTGAAGAAGCGCTGCAGGCCCATGTATGGGCTGTTGATGGGGCTCTCGCCGGTGTAGATGAAAACGTCGTACAGGAAGCCACCGAAGGCGCAGCCGAAGAAGGGAGCAACCATGGGGATCTACAAACTGTTAGCTTGGGTTCGACCTGGTGGACGACGAACACTCGACGACATCCTGCGACACGCCCTCCGACAGAGACTTACCCAGAAGTAGTAGTTGCCCGCAGACCAGACCTCGTGGCCGTAGCCCAGGATGTACGACACAAGACGAGGACCGAAGTCACGAGCCAGGTTAATGGCATAGCCCGTCTGCCAGCCAAAGCACGCACCAATTCCGAAGATAACGAAGAACATGGCTAGGGGGAAGAAGGGTCCGGCCGCCATGCTATCCTTGTCGATCAGGGCGTACACCAAGAACTGAAGGATGGCACTCGACAAGAATTCAGACCACCACTGCGCCGTCGTGTCCATGAAGTCGGCGGGGTATGTGCAGAAGATGCCGGCGGTCGAGGTCTCAAGTCCGACGGTGCGGATACCACTACCGCCCTCAAACTCGTCGATGGCGAAGCGGTAGTTGCCGTAAACGATAAAGGCACCAGCCATGGCACCAAGAATTTGGGCGAGCATGTAGACGGGGAACTTGCGCCACGGGTGGCCACGGTAGATGCAGTTGGAAAGTGTGACGGCAGGGTTGAGATGGCCGCCAGTCTTGCCAGCGGCATAGATGCCGAGCATGACACCCAATCTGAGCGAGGTCAGTCAATACAAATGTTTCTCATGTCTGTATGTCCATGGACATGAATGTGGAAAGACTCACCCCCATCCCCAAGAGATGCTCTGGTAGTCGCCCTTGGTTCCGTTGGAAAGGGTAACCTGGGCCACGACGCCATCGCCGAACAGGATCAGGACCATGGTGCCGAAGAACTCGGAGAAGAACTCCTGGCCGTATTCACGGACCTTGCTCCACCACAGCTCGTTCTTGTGCTCCTCATGGCTCACAGAGGGCTCAGAGCTCGGCCCGGCGTGCTCGGTGTGAGCGTCGGCACCCATTTCAAGTTTTTGGGGCAAGGTAGACTTGTCGATCGACGACTCGGACTGGGAATCTTGCGTCACGACAAGGGACATTAGTTCGGATGTCTCGTGGTGGGGTGTCTGAGGAGGTTCAAGACAGCAACGACAAGAGTCGACGCGGGGTAAAGGGGAAAGGAGGGGAGGAGGTGAGGTAGAGAGAAGGAAGGATGAGTGGCAAGGGGCTGTCTCCAAACGTTCAACTCCATGGGGACGAGGCACTCTTATGTCCTGTCAAACGAGATCCCCCCACGGGGCGGGGGCGTTTGCCCAATCCGTCGGGTTGGATGCCACGGACGGGGACACCGGGGAGGGGCCATGGTGTGGGAATGAGGGGACTTGGGGGGAAGGCGAATCCGCTTACCCATCTGGCGATGCTTCTCTTTCTTCTCGGTGGATCTTGGGAAGGGCGAGCGCATGTCCCCGGATGCTGGTCGGCGGCTGGGGAGCTGGAAGCTGGGGGGCCTGTCGGGGGCGAGACTTGTGGATGGGGTGGGCAGCGTGAACGGCGTCCGAGGCTCGACGGCGCGAACGGTTCGTACGAGCACGAGGAAGACACGAGGCAAGGGGGCGGCGGGTGGGGGATGGGAAGCGGTGCTTCGAGACCGAAAGAACCAGACCGTCGGTGTTGAGATAGCGAGTAAGTGGTACGATGGTCAAGGGTGCGGGGAGCTTGTGAAGGGCAGCGCAGTGGAAGGATAGCGAGATGATAGCGAGAATATTGGTTGTGAGAGGGGAAAGAACGAAAGATTGCTATGAGGAGGCCCCGGCGGTTGAAGAAGATGGTCGAGCGGAGCCCTGCAAGTTCGGGGCCTACACCGAGACGATCGGAGTGACGATGACGGGCGGAGGCCGAGGCGAAGGATCCTTCGAGCATGCGTGCACTCCAACGAGATCAAAGGCTGGGCGGCCCTCTCCACCCCGTGCCCTCCGAGGCCCAGCAGCTGGAAACCCCCCGAGAGCGAACCTCCACTGTCAAGGTTTTGCTTGACACGGCCCAGTACGAGTCAAATGGGCAAAGAGCCGCGGGCAGGAGAGGAAAGAGAAGGTGGCGGCATGCCCAGGCCGCGGTCCCCGTACAGTAGCACGAACGCCAACGAACAAGCCATGCTGCGGCGGCGTGGGCATCATCAGATGGTGGCACTGCTCCGAACGCCTTGCCCGCGTGCCCGCGGTTCGTACCAGAGGCGCTACGCTGGTTAGTTGGAGACCGCCTACCCAGGACACCCCTAGCAGCAACCGCAACAGGCTTCGAGGCCTTTGAACTTGTCTCAGACGGGCGCGCCGGATTGGCCAATGCGAACTCAAGCAGAGTGCCGAACCGCATGCCCCGACGTCCCGAGGTGCATGAGGTCGGAATGAGGTAAGCTTCTAGGGTCATTCTAATGTGTGGGGAAGACGCGATCCGTCCGGCCAGAGTTACCACTTTCGTCGGATAGCGTCGCCTGGTAGGGGGGAGACTGGGCTGGAAACAGGTGGGTGGGTGGGTGGCAGTTGGCAGACAAGCTCCGATGCGCAACGCTGCCAAGAACTATGACGGTATTGTGCGGCGGAGGCGGGCGACTCGTCCTTCGTCTGATGAGAGAGAGAGAGTGAGAGACAGAGAGAGAAGGGGGGTTGGGAAACAGAGAGCCATTGGCAAGAGGGCACGTTTTCGTCATCACGACGACGAGGACCGAGTGTGGTATCCGACAATCCCTCTCCATTGAGGGTCCTGAATGTGTCCCTGTTGCCCCCCGTGTTGAAGAGGCGCCAGCTGATAGTAGATTCATGTTGGATCCATAAGTGTAGAAGAACCTGACAAGTGCAGGTGGCGCAACTCGGGTCATCGGCGCCGTTATGGAGCCTCTGTTTCCACGATGGATCGCAAGTTGTATCGAGCCCCAGTCAAGTGGGCGGGCGAGCATCCAGCCATTTCGCGATCCTCAGGTGACCAGATTTTGCCCGGCTTGGTCACCCCACCGAACAGGCCGCATCCTGCGAAGACGAAGACTGTTGGCGGTGGCACGCTTCTGAGGTGCAAGAACGCGCGCTATACCGAGGGGGAGGGCCGGTCGAAAGAGGGGTCGCGAGGGCGCTGCCGGCTCGTGATCTTACAGCGTTTAGGTTCTCTCGATGACGTGGTCCACTTGCTGGATTGAGAAACCCAAGCCGTGATGGGTGTGACGAGCGGCGGCAGCGCCGCCTCCTTGTTGGTGCGCAAGGTTGACAAGACAAAACGTGCGACGAGGTGCGACGGGGATCTGCGTGACGCAGAACAATCAAACACATGTCGGCAGCTCGAAATGGCCTCTCGGTCGACTTGGCTCAATTCGACTGGCGTAAGATGCTAGAGTCTCGTGCGGCCGGCCGGAGAGGATGGAGACTTTCCAAGGGGAAAAGTGGTCACGATGCCTTCCTTCAGCTCTCGTTCATGCCGAGAAGGAGGACCCTGCAGCAGTGCGAGCGTGGTAGCATGGACCTCGTGCCTTCCTGGCGGCCCAGTTGGAATGCAGGCAAGCCCACTTCACGATGGAGGCAGGCTCGCTACTGCCGCTCCTGCAGGCGCGACGAAAAATTTCCTCGGTCGCGAACTGCGAGGTACCTTGCCTCGAATCCACAGCAAGCACCTTCACAGCACCAAGCCGGTCATCCCTGCCCTCAATTAGCATGGCCGACGGGGGGCGGGCTGATTTCAGAAAGACGGATCATGGCAGGAAAGACTGGAGACGCCGGGAGGCAAGCGACCGGGATAGCGCCGACCGTCTTCAGCAGGAAGCAGCGCCTAGACGCGAGCCCGGTGCAGTTCCCCGAACGCAGCCCGAGCCGTGGTGGCGGTCTCGATGGCGCCAACATGACATCAGCCCACAAGCCGCGAGCTGAACCCGAGGTGCCCCGCGCCGGACGAGGTGTCGGACGTCGCGGAGGCCCCACACACCTGTATCCTCGGGGTTCTGCCCCCGACCATGCCCGTATCCTCATGTCCCGCGCCTCCTGTGCCTCCCCCATCTGACAGGCCCGCACGAGCCAGAGCCAGGCCACCCTAGAATTCTCGGCAAGGCTCGTGACCAACCGACTTGGGAGCCACGCCGCGTACATGGAGATACGCGTGCCTCAGAGCTGGAGTACCCAGCCCGGCTAGGCTGCAACTCGACGCTTCCTCCGGCCCAGCAGATTGGATCTCACCAAGTCATCACGACCGACGGTGGCCAGAGCGGGGCCTCATGGTCACTGGGGTTAACAGGGCCCGAGGGGCACGGGGATACGGGGATGCCAGGGGTTGCCATGGGTTCTCCCCTTCCCATCCTCCCCCAAAGCCACCCCCAACCGTCCCGTGGGAACGTGGAACAATCATGGATCAACCCTCCATCACATGGGACTGACACCCGGTTCTCCACAATCGCGGGGGTCTTGGGGGCTTGAATGGGGAAAAGAGGCATGTCACTACGAGACGCGATGCCGCATTTGCAGACCTGCAGACCTGTAATTGGTACAGTAGACCCAGAGAAAGGTGCGAACCACCACCACCAGCTGCAGTCAGTCGGCTCGGCTGTGCTTCCTGCTCGGTCACGGTTGGCTGTCCAAGACGCGGAGCAGTCGGGGTGAGGGGGAGGGGGAAGAAGGGGGAAGCTCCCGCCCAGTGCGTCTGTCGTACGGCCTACAGGCGCTGGCATTGGAGCAAGCTGTTTCCCCGTGGAGGGGCTCTTTGAGCTAGAGCTCCCCTCCAAAAGCCCACCTCACTTCACATGTCCCCGCCCAACCTAACGCCCACGAGCAGCTCCGCGCGCAGGAAGCCAGCATACAAATAACGAAAACCGCCGTCCGTCATCGTGGAACTTGTGTCTTGCCCTCTTGTCTCTCCATCCTTCTCACTTCTCTACCTGCTACCCCCTCCACTGACTCTGTCCCCGCCTCACCCCGCGCTTCACACCCAGCCCCTCCCACGATACCCAAGGTTGCCGACCTGATTTTTTTTTTGGGTGGTTCTCGCGAGCCTCTGAATGCTGTCCTCCCTCTCCTCCAGAATCAAGCAATCTCTACCCGTCACCATGTCCAAGAACATCCAGTTCGTCGGTGCCATCGACCAGGGCACCACCAGCACCCGCTTCCTCATCTTCAACCCCAAGGGTGAGGTTGTCGCGACGCACCAGCTTGAGTTCAAGCAGCTCTACCCCCAGCCTGGGTGAGTCTCCATGGCCCCTCCGCGGTCCCTAAGGGGAGAAAAAAAAACCGCGGTCGTCGTTCACCAATGCGCCGAGGCGACCGAGTGACGACCCCTCTCCCCGCACATGCGACTGACACGCGCACAGATGGCACGAGCACGACCCCGAGGAGCTCGTCTCCTCTGTTGAGACGTGCATTGACGGCGCCGTCAAGACCTTCGAGACCCAGGGTCACTCCAAGAGCCAGATCAAGGTCACCGGCATCACCAACCAGCGCGAGACCACTGTTGTCTGGGACAAGAACACCGGCAAGGCCCTTTACAACGCCATTGTCTGGACCGACACGCGTGCTCAGGAGCTCGTGCGCCGCCTCAAGCACCGCCTCGGTGCCGGTGAGCTCACCAAGCGCTGCGGCCTGCCCCTCTCCACATACCCCTCCGTCAGCAAGCTGCTGTGGCTGCTCGAGAACGTCAAGGAGGTCAAGGCTGCCTACGATGCCGGCAACCTGGCTTTCGGCACTGTCGATGCTTGGCTCGTCTACAAGCTCAACGGCGGCCCCGCCCGCAACATTCACGTTTCCGATGTCACCAACTCGTCGCGCACCATGTTCATGAACATTGAGACCCGTGCCTACGACGACGAGCTGATTGACTGGTTCCGCGTCGACCGCAAGAAGGTCCAGCTGCCCACCATTGTGCGCTCTGCCGACAGCGAAGCCTACGGTTCCCTCGCCGGCACCAGCCTCAGGGGCCTCAAGATTGCTGGTGTTCTGGGCGACCAGTCCGCCGCTCTCGTCGGCCAGAAGGGTTTCTTCCCCGGTCTTGCCAAGAACACCTACGGCACGGGCTGTTTCCTCCTGTACAACGTCGGCGACAAGCCCGTCATCTCCTCGCACGGCCTCATGACCACCATCGCTTTTGACTTTGGTGAGAAGGGTGGCTGCGCCTACGCTCTCGAGGGCAGCATCGCCGTCGCAGGTTCCAGTGTCAAGTTCCTCGTCGACAACCTCGGCTTCATCGAGGAGTCCTCCAAGCTCAGCGCCCTCGCCGAGACGGTTGAAGACAACGGTGGCTGCACCTTCGTCACGGCCTTCAGCGGCCTGTTCGCTCCTTACTGGATCGACGATGCCCGTGGCACCATTTTCGGCATCACCGCATACACCAAGCGCGGCCACATTGCCCGCGCCACGCTCGAGGCCACCTGCTTCCAGACCAAGGCCATCCTTGACTCCATGGAGAAGGACAGCGGCGCCGCCCTGACCGAGCTCGCCGTCGACGGTGGCATGTGCAACTCGGACCTCATCATGCAGACCCAGTCCGACTTGATCGGCATGCCCGTCAACCGCCCCGCCATGCGCGAGACGACCGCCTTCGGTGCCGCCATCGCCGCTGGTCTTGCTGTCGGCGTGTGGGAGTCGTTCGACGACCTCAAGAATGCCAACACCGAGGGCCGCACCATCTTCAAGCCCCAGATCACCGACGAGCAGTCTGCCAAGCGCTTCAAGAAGTGGGAGAAGGCTGTGCAGATGAGCGCCGGCTGGGCCAACGAGTAAAGACAACGCAGTTCGTGTTGGATGCTTTCATGACGGGGAGGATGGATCAGTGCAACAGTGTTTTTTCTTGTTCATATACCATGGTCGGTGACCAATCTGTTGTATCTAGTGCGTTGTTTCTTACCCACGAGGTACTATGCCGTTTGGGGTGTGTCATTATGATGAGTACATCGGTATAAAAACTTTGCTACCTACATACCATTCCTCGAGCACAACGCATCGTTAACCAACATACGCTCATGTGCAAGCCCGTGGCGTTGGTGGAGCATTCCTATAATCATGTGATAGATGGCAAGGCTGTTCAAGCTGCAGTGACGCTCTCGATACGGAAGGTCGATTTTGTTCAGGGCTGAGTTGTGTGACGGAAGCCGGTACGGCGCCTTCATTGCAGGCCGTGCTCCTCCACGACCAACCATAACCGGTCAGGTCTATTTCCCGAGGTCCAGGGATAGCTTCTCCAAGTACATTACCTACCTGCAATCCAGACGCAAACACAGACTTGCGGCGGCGGCGGTTACTGATGGTGACGATGCAACGTTGTGTTCATGGCGAATTCAGAGCGGGTATGAACGCTGTTGCGCAACCGAACTGGCGGCCCTGTTTGTGGAGAGTACGTCTTACCCTCGAGGTCAGATGAGCCTGGCCTGCCTGGTCTTTAAAGGTCTTACGAACACGCATTTTTGCACCCAAACCGAAGGCGCCTGACGGGACCCAAGGTATTTGAGCGTGATCCTCGTTGTCGGTGCGCCGAGGTACTATACACATGGCACGGACGAGTACAGTGGGCAGGTAGGCGCAGCGCGGCGCCGTAGGGTACGTTGGTCCAAGGTAGGCAGGCAAAAGCAGGGGGGAGGGGGGGCCAACACCGAGAAGACAAGCACAAGTACGTACCTGCGTCCAGATCCGGAGTCAGCTCGGTGTTCCCGGGGCACCATCTTTAGCACCTCGAGTAAGAAAGGTGGAGCCGCCCAGCCAAGACGTACTGGAAGGAAGCTTCGGCCTGAAAGTCGTCTCTTGGTCCTTGTGGTCTGCCTGTACCCGCTTGAGGGTGGTGGTAATGGGTGGTCGCGTCGTACCAGTACTTTGCCCTGACCCTCGAGCCTTGACCCGTTTGCGATGGATCCTTCCCCTCCTTCCGACATCCATCCATCCATCACAATCTGCCTGCCTTTCCACTTCCCGTCACGTCCCATCCCTTTGGTCGACCCGCACCTGGCCCCTTCCCTTGCCTTTCCCCTCCGCCACGGCCACGGCTGTTGCATCTTGCGCGCATGCCGCTGGTGCCTTAGCTTCTTCTGTAGGCCGTCTCATCCAAAGACTCTCCCCAAAGCGGGCGGCGACGCCACTAGTGCCGGGGCTGCGGATGAACGCCAGGTCACTGGAGGGGCCCCCTTGGGAGGGCGGGTTGGAGACGTGGAGCGAATACTGTCACGTCAGCTGTGGAATGGGAGCAGCTCCGAGCCACGGAGGCGGTGGGAAAGCCGCTCTACCGCCCTCCAGCTGCCAGGTCAACCCGACACCAGTGCAGAGCAGGAGTAATGAAGCAGAGCAGGCAAGTCCTCGCCGGCGCACGCTGAAGTCGGGGTTAAAGGCCCGAGATGAGCGCCCTCCCAAGGTGCCAAACCCGCCCGGAACCGCCCTGGCGCCTGCCCCGGACAGCCCACCGCCGACCGCGATAGCCACCAAGCCCCACCTAGAGCGGCTCCTGCTCCAGCTCCTGCCCTGCTCTGTTGCCCTGTTGCCCTGCTGCCCTGCTGCCCTGTGGCCTGTGGCGTGCACCGTGTGCTGACAGGACCTCTCCCGCGCCTTCCTCGTCTGCCCCTGTGCCTCTGCCGTGCTTTTGTGTCTCGCCCGCTACTGCCACGCCAAGGATCAACGTGCAAGCAAGCCCCCTTCCATCTCGTCGGTTACGGCTGTTGCAACTCGCCATTACGCTACCAACACCCAGACCCCAATCTCCAAAGCGTCAGGCAACGCAACCCCCCAAGATCCATCAGATCCGTTATCCATTTCGAGATCCCGCCTTTTACATTTCACATCGCTGCTTCTTCCCCAGACACACTGCAGGAGAGCAAAGGACTCCCGGATCTCACTTATCGCAAAATGTGGAGATGGTCCCTCCAGTGCACGGGACTACCACGTTAGACATGACTGCACGTCCGGACTCCATGCCCGAGGAGGAAGCGAACTCGGGCTTCAGTCACGACGAGGGCGAGCAAGAGCAAGACGCCCTCGGTGCCTCCAGTGGTGAGGAGTCGGCCCCCAACAACACCTCGGGCGCTACACCGAGGAAGCGGAAGCGGGTCAAGTACCAGAAGACATCGTGGGTTCCATCCCCCCCCCCCGTCCTTGAACCCGTGGCCATGGCTCTATCCTACCCGGCTTGCCTATCCCGTGTTTACCCCAGGAACGAGAACGTGCTGACCGAAAATCCAGATGCGAGTTGTGCAAGGCGAGGAAGGTCAAGTGTGATCGCGCCGAACCCGCCTGCTCCTGGTGTGCCCGGCACAACAGGACCTGCGTTTACCTCGAGAGGCAGAAGCCTGGGAGCCGCATCGGTTTCAGTCTTGAGCTTGAGGCCAAGGTAAACCGGATCGATGCCCTCCTACAGGCCCTGGGCCGTCGCGTCGAGGACCACATCGCGGGCGACCACCTCGCCTCTGTCTCATCAGGCCTCTCGCCTGCTATCGGTAACCATGCTTCGTCCCAGATCGATGGCTTTCGCCATCACGAGGCGAACGGCAGCGTCATCAGTCCAGCCCCTGGGCTGACGGGACAGACGCCGTCTTCGCAGGGACGCGGAACCGTCTACTCAGAACCCTTCTGGCAAACGGGCGACAGCCAGGAGGCAGGGAGCGATCGAACGTCAGTCCAAGCGCTTCTGAATCTGTCTGTCAGCGAGTCCTTCAACAACCCATCGGGGATCCCATCCCATCCGAAGGAACCGTCTTCCATCTCGTCAGGCACCGATCTGCCACCTCACGACATTGTCTACACGCTCGTCGATCTCTACTTCAAGCACTGCAACACCTGGTGCCCTATCCTCGACCGCAAGACCACGTTCGGCGCCTTTTTCGGCTCGACCTCCTTGACCGAAGCAGACCGCGTGCTCCTTCATGCCATCGTGGCTACGACGCTACGATTTTGCAAAGATCCCCGCCTGTCGCCTGAGATGAAGGCCCACTACCACGCCGTGTCCAAGCACACGGTCCAGATCTACGCCATGGAACGAGTCAGCGTCGAGGCGTTACGGGCGCTGGTCATACTGTGTCTGGACGAGCTCGGAACCTCCAACGGGCCGCGAGGTTGGAATTTGCTGGCCCTTATTGCGCAGAACGTGAGGCAGCTCGATCTCTGCGAAGAGGGCAGCGTGTTCTTGTCCGCTGATGCCGAAGACATGCCGCAGACGGGCTCGATGCGGCGGGTCGTGAACGCGCCGCCAGACTCGTGGATTGAGGACGAGGGTCGGCGGCGACTCTGCTGGATGGTATACCTGCTCGACCGATATGCCACCATTGCGACGACAACGTTCGACTTTATGCTCGAGGACGGCAAGATGCAGCGTTGCCTGCCGTGTTCCTACGATCTGTTTTCAAGAAACGTCCCCGTGGAGACGCGGTCATGGAGCTGGTCACCAGAACACGGAGCACCGACGCACATGGTCAATCGACCAGAAAACCTCGGCAGCTTCTCGTACCATTGCGAGATCTTGCGCATATTGAGCCGAGTTCACGACTTCCTCAAAGTGCCCATCGATGTCACTTCTTCGCCAGAAATGGCTCGGTGGCGGAACAGGTATCGCATCCTCGATCGCGCCCTGGACAACTGGCTTCAAAGCCTACCCAGCGAGTACAGCAAGATCTCAGCTCTGTGCCACTCGGACCCGGCCAGCCGCGTGGCCAACTGGTTCATGCTACATAGCGCCTTCGTCACCTCGGTCGTTCGGCTCCATTCCTCTGCGGCCTACCCGACCATCCGCTCCAATATTTTTGTGCCATCGCACTATGCGATGCAAAGGTGTCTGTCGGCGGTGCAGAGCCTCGGCGACATTGCGCAGGACGTCCTGGACGCCAACGGGCTTGATCTTCTGGGCCCACCATTTGCATTCTCCTTGTGGGTGGCGGCAAGGCTGCTCCTTGTGCACGCGGCCACAGTTGAGTGCCCCGTCGATCCCAGAGTCGATTTTTTCATCGAGACGCTGCAACATGTGGGGAGGTACTGGGAGGTTGCTGATAATTACGCCAAGATCCTTGCACGAGTCGTGCAGAGGGGGAGACAGGGCGACATGACGTTTACTGCGATGAGGAAGTGAGTCCATCCTGGGGAGGGAAATTCTTGCGGACGACATGGGCGGGAGCTAATTTTTACTTCAGGAGCGCCCATGATTTGGTAACGCTGACGTCCTCCACCCGAAGGTCCGGCGCCGAGCCGACCTCGACTCAGGTCACGTCGCTGAGCGAACTGGACTATCTGGATGTGTTCGACTTTTTCAACTACCCTAAAGTCGCCCAGCCCGTTGTCACTATTCCGAACAGCCAGACCAACCTCGTACACGCGCAGGCAATGAAGGCGATGGGCGGAGCCAGCGAACCGGTCAGAAACAACGGGATGCCCGACCCCGAGTCAGACTGGCTGGGGTTCGCGAGCCCGTTCAGTTGATAGGGGTCGACGCGTGGATGTCGTGGTTCAATACTTTCATCAGGCGCTGCTACACACGGACTTTCTTTCCCTGTGTCACGGTGTTCGGTCGAAACATCCCGTTCGTCGAACACCGGGGACTGGTGGTTTTGGATGTCTCAGCTGCAGCGAGCTGCAGCACCCTCGCACGGGCGCACGAGGGCAGAGAAAGGGGGGCATGTGCTTGTCCAATTACAGGCGGCCTCCCCGCACGAGCTCTCGAAGCTGACGAAGACACCCCCACCTCCGCTGAAGCTCTCTACCTTCGACCATCAATTCCAAGAAGCGTTCGGTCTTTGTCCTTCATCTTGTGTCCTCGCTGTTGCCGTTCAATACTCCAGTTGCTATCAAGAATCAGAAACCCTCAGCCCTTCGACAAACCACCAAGATGGCCCCGAACCAAGGCCTCGTACACCCCAAAGAATACGACATCAAGGACAGCAACGTCGAGCTGATTGGCACCGACCTCGACCACCGAGTAAAGTACAACTCGGCTCTTGCCGAGCCTGCCTGGCACGATGGCAAGGTCGGTCTGGCGCCCGGCCTGCTGATCTGGCGCATCGAGCGCTTCGAGGTTGTTCCCTGGCCCAAGGCGAAGTATGGCACCTTCCTCGAAGGCGACAGTTTCATCATCCTGCACTCGTACCAGATTGGTGACGACAAGGATGGCCAACCCAAGCTTGGCCACGACATCTTCTTCTGGCTCGGCGCCCACACTACTCAGGACGAGGCTGGCACTGCCGCGTACAAGACTGTTGAGCTCGACGAGTTCCTGCACGGCGCAGCAACGCAGCATCGCGAGACTCAGGCTAACCCGTCGGCCGAATTTCTCGGCCTATTTCCTAGAATCAACATTCGGAGAGGTGGGGTCGAATCTGGGTTTCGCCACGTCGAAGAAGAGGAGCCTGAAGAGATCCTCACACTGCTGCGTGTCTTCAAAAACCCAGCTTCCGGCAACGGCATCGTTGTTGTCGAGGTGGAGCCGACTTGGCAGAGTCTCGATGAGCTGGACGTTTTCGTGCTCGACGTGGGCAACAAGATCTGGGTCTGGCAAGGCAGCAAGTGCAGTCCGATGGAAAAGGCCAAGGCAGCACAGGTGGTTCACGACATGAAACTTGAAAAGCACGTCGACGCTGAGGTTCTCGCACAAACAGACTCCCGTTCACGCGTCGTCGTGGGCCTACTAGGCGGCAGTGAAAATGCTCCAGTCGATGGCTTCCGCTGCCCAAAGCCGATGGCGTCACTATCCTTCCAGGACAGCGCCCTGGCCCCTATTCCCCAGAAGCTGTTCCGCCTCAGCGATGCCTCGGGACAGTTGAGCTTCGATCTTGTCAAAGACACATCCATTGGCATGTCTGACTTGGATGGCAACGATGTATTTCTGCTGGATGACGCCGGCAAGACGATCTGGGTTTGGGAGGGGTCTGGGGCGAGTCGCCGGGAGAAGGCGAGCTGGCTCAAGGTTGCGCAGATGTACGTTCAGCATCTGCAGGGCGTCGGGAGCCATGATGCCTACCTCACTCCCATTGCGAAGGTGGCGCAGGGGAACGAGAGCAGGGCATTCATGCAAGCTGTTCGAGTTTAGGTTGACTTGGCCTTGATGATTGTGCTATGATGCGTATAAGGATGATAGCCTCCTCTGTCGTCCAACCATTTTAGAGAAATAAGAAACGTAGCCTGTTCCGTTGGATTCCCTCATCTTCGCTAACCCGCCGCTCGACCTCGTTTGAAAACATGGTACGAAAGTGCGCACCGATCAAGGTTCCCCGGCTTGTTGCTCAGCAAAGAAAGCTGCTCTCCCAGGAAGTTTCCATGACAGAATCCGGGCCTCGAGCATGGTGACTAGTTGAGATCTGTTCCATGAATTGAGTCGCGCTCAAGGATGAATGATTCATCCCAAGTACTGCTGGACACTCTCTGCCGGTTGCTCTATACGGCTATGAAGTTGATATCGTCGGTCACTGGCACCATGACTCGTGATTAGAAACACAATTTTCGCTGCTCATGGGCAAAGCACAAGGTTAATCGATATAACGGTAGGTTACATGCTGCAGGTAGTACGAGGAGCGCCCGCCCATAAGGCTTGTGCCGTAGAATCTACGAACTCAAGGTTCTCAGGAAACAAAGGCCAAATCTCATACATTGGTATCATATACCTAAGACGCTGTCCATCTGCGGCCAGCTCACAAATCAAAATCCTACGGTCTCGTGGGGTGTTTTCGTGTCGAGAGGTTCTTTTTAGGCGCTTAGAGAACTTCAAATTGCGCTAGAGCATCATGACATGAGGCCCAATTATCAAGAGATCGACCATGATTGATCTGGCAGCTTGGTCAGAACACCCTGAGGCGCTGACAAGTTTCACAAAGCTAGTTCATACTCGCTTTGACCTGTACTGGCTCTTGGGGCTAGTACTGAGGCTCATCCGGGAGCTCTGGGTCGTCTGGCCGTTGCAGCAGGATATAAAATTCGTTGTCGATGGAGACCAGACTGTGAAGATCATGCATTTCCGTTAATGAACGGCGCCGTAAGCCAAAAATGACTGATGAAGACAAACAGGTTCAAAGTTATGAAATTTCTCTCCGCCACGACGACCTGATATGCCCGTTCTGCGCCGAGTTTTCATGCCTGAGAGCGGCCTGTTAACCCGGATCAAAATTCACGGTCAAGATTGCCCGACACAGGGCCTTAGGGCTACACGTTAGTGACACGAGGTAGTCAAACAATATCAGTTGTGACTTCTGACGCTCTTGTGGCTCCTGAGCCTACTTTCCGAACGAGTTCCTGCGGCCATGATCTGATGTCAAGTCCCACACTGCTACGCAGGCGCGCATCATGATTGTCTAGACGGAAGTGCTGGGTGATCCGTCGATGCCCATGTGAACGTGTGAGTGTATACGGAAGCTCAGAAGCCGAAAATCATTGTGTTAGTAAGGTCATCCCATCGAGTTGCAGGGTGCAGTTCAAGACTCAGGCAGTGTAACGCGAGCGTGGATTGGAACATCTTTTGGTCAACATGGCGTGCGTGTCTCTTCGTCACTGACTTTATCGGCTGCACTAGTGGCCCCGTTTTTGAGCTCCCTCTGATCACAGTCAAATCTTTGCAAGATGTAAGCTCTGCGTGTAGCAGTATGACAGCAGGCCCTGCCGTCCCATTTCACCTCCGTGGCCGCTCTCCTTCCAACCCGCAAAGAATGCATACGGGTTCGGCATCTCGGGCATGTTAATCCAGACCGATCCAGCTTCCAATGCGCGGGCGATACGCTCGGCGCTAGCCAGGTGGCGGCTGTAAACTGAAGCCC
The DNA here is from genome assembly GCA_000732205.1 of Verticillium tricorpus MUCL 9792. NCBI lineage: Eukaryota > Fungi > Ascomycota > Sordariomycetes > Glomerellales > Plectosphaerellaceae > Verticillium > Verticillium tricorpus. The sequence goes on from JPET01000006.1 coordinate 122,684, forward strand.
CAAGCCCGGCGTTGCTTAGGTTCGCGCGCCGAATAACGTCACATTCATCCAGCCAAGACAAGACGGGTACGATGGGCCCTTATCTTGTTAGTGTTGGGTAGAAGGAGGGTCGTAAGCAGCACACCGCATTTAACTTACCGAACTGTTCCTCCATGACGAGCCTTGAGTTCTCAGGCGGCTTAGAGACTACGGTAGGCGGCACCCAGAACCCGCTGCCTTCGAAAGGGCTATTTCCAGCAACAATTTTGTAGCCGTTCGCTTTGCAATCTTGTATGAGTTGCTCAACCACGTCAGCCTGTAATTGATTGGAAAGAGGCCCAAAGACGCTCGGCGTCAAGGGGTCTAGGATCTTCGTGTAAGAATTGTTGACCTCAGAAACGAACGCCTCGAGAAACTCATCAAAGATAGACTCATGGACGTAGACACGCTTCGTAGCCACGCACATCTGACCTGCATTGAAGAAGCAGCCCGAAGCGACTTGAGCCGCGACTTTAGAGACGTCAACGTCGCTACAGACAACGGCGGCGTCGTTGCCCGCAAGTTCAAGCGTCAGACGTTTTAGCGTCTTCGCGCAATTCGCCATGACAAGCTTTCCGGTAGCAATTGTGCCAGTGAAGCTGATCTTATCGATACCCGGATGCAGAGTCAAGGCCACGCCGATATCATGTCCGCCATTGATGACCTGAAGGACTCCGGGCGGTAGGACCTCGGCGCAAAGCTCGACAGACTTGAGGACGGCGTACGGGGCTAGCGGCGACGGTTTCAGGATAACGCAGTTACCAGTAATGAGGGAAGAGATGATCTTGATGTTACTCAGGATCAAGGGGAAGTTCCACGGGCAGATGGCGCCCACGACGCCAAGGGGCACGTGTGTTGTTACTATCTTCAAGGTATCATCCTCGAATGTCACCTCGTCGGATAGAATGTTCTCGGCTGTAATTCCATGAGTCCATAATCTCAAGTCAAAGACCACGATTCACCAACTATAGAAGGCTGTCTGGCGGCATGAATTATCGACCTCGATTCCAGCCAAAAGACGCTGTGGCAAGGTGTCAGCGTCTCGGTGGGCCTCTCCCAAGGGATAAAGTCACCGATTTGCCCGTCTCCTTCATAATTATTTCCATGAGGAGTTCTCTGTTCTCTTGAAGGACATGCATGATGCGTCGTAGTGCCTGGATGCGTTCGTCGACTGTAGATTTTGACCAAGACCCTGAGGCTTCCCGAGCTGCGGCAACAGCATCGTCAAGGTCCTGCACAGTGGCGAGAGGGGCTTCCCAGAGAAGATCATCGGTGCGGGGATTCCTGGTTCGGAGGGTTTGTGCGCTGATGCGGCGCTCGCCGTTGATTATATGGAAGAAGAGCATTTCGATTGTCGACAGTAGCAACAGCTCAAGGCTCAGGTGAGGCAATCAAGAAACTCGTTGGGGAGGACTTGCTTTCGTTAAGGTTAAGTAACCACCCACCACCCCTCCCCCTCTCTCCCCGACAATATCATTAGAGCATTTTAAGGAGCGGAGTAGGGTACCGAAAACGCGATTTGCGGTGATGGAATTAGCCTGATGTAATGCACTCCGGTTCCTTGATGTAACATTGATATCCAGCAAGCCGAGTTGGTTTCCCGCCCGGGATGTTCATTTGTAGCATCGTCGGAGATTCGGAACAAAAAGAATGTGCCGCCTTCGGAGAGCAGTCCTACATTGCGGCCTCAAGCCGCGAGCGGCCGGTGTGAAGTCGTGACGGCTTCACCTTTTGTCGGTGTAGGTCGGGAGCGGGGTGAAGGTTTTGAGGCGACCTTGGCTCCCAGGTGGAAGGAGCCGAAACGCGTGGTACGCGACTGACGGAGCCGGCCGAACGTGGGGAGAAATTGTGGGACAGACCAGGCGCCAACCCCACCCTCAGACTGCCCCGCGATGCTGATAGCGGTCGTCACAGGGTACGTCGCTCTGATAAGCGGTGTTGCAACGGTCGTGATTCGCCTCTGCCGTCTGACTTCGAACCCCATCCACGATCTCCCATCACCTTCTCCTGCCCAGGGTCACAAAGTCTCGACCGCCTCAGCGAACTCCACGAGTTAGCGCCGCTGAAACTAGCTAGCTGTCCCGTCAGTCGTCCTTTACGATTGCTGAACACCAATCGGTGCACAAGCAGATCGTAGCGCCGGGACGACACTCCCATCGACCGCTGGTCGCCTCCACTGATAAGAGTAGAGCTCCCGTCTACGCGACCTCCCCCCCTCCTTCCTACTTCCTCCCGATCATCTCTGTTTCTCAGCCTCCCTGTCTATCCGAATTCGCGATTACCTTCGCATTTTTTTGTCCTTCTCGAACCCAACTCTTCGATCCCTTCATCTCGTTCCCCCTGCTCCCGCCATGGCGCCCGGCGCCATATCGCCCGAAAGGGACGCCGGCCCGCTCCATGCCTTGACCACTCACTTCGACGACACAATTCGCTTCTACCTGAACGGCACAAGGGTCGTCTTGGACGAGATCGACCCCGAAATCACCCTCCTAGAATATCTGCGAGGCATCGGCTTGACCGGTACCAAACTGTTTGTCTCTCTCCTGGCCCCTCGATATGGAGACCAGTGCGCTGACGCCTGTGACTGTCCAGAGGATGTGGCGAGGGCGGGTGTGGCGCCTGCACCGTTGTCATCTCTCAGTTCAACCCCACGACGAAATCCATTTATCATGCCAGTGTCAACGCATGTCTGGCTCCCCTCGCCAGCTTGGACGGCAAGCACGTCATCACGATCGAAGGCATTGGGAATACAGAGGCCCCCCATCCGGCCCAGGAGCGTGTCGCCCGGAGCAACGGTAGCCAGTGTGGATTCTGCACTCCAGGCATCGTCATGAGCCTCTATGCCTTGTTGCGAAACAATCAATCACCAACCGACGATGACATCGAGGAAGCCTTCGACGGCAATCTATGCAGGTGTACAGGCTACCGACCGATCCTCGACGCGGCCCAGACATTCAGCAGCTCCAATGCATGCGGCAAAGCTACTGTCAAGGGCGGGTCAGGTTGTTGCATGGAGAAGGGCGATGGCGAAAAGAGTGGTGGCGGCTGCTGCATGGACAAGGCGGCTCTTGATGACCAGCCCATCAAGCGATTCACACCTCCCGGTTTCATCGAATACAACCCCGACACCGAGCTCATCTTTCCGCCGGCACTCAAAAAACACGAAATGCGACCTCTGGCATTTGGAAACAAGAGGAAAACGTGGTATCGTCCCGTCACCCTCCAACAGCTACTTGAGATCAAGAGCGTGTATCCCACGGCCAAGATCATCGGCGGCAGCACCGAGACACAGATCGAGATCAAGTTCAAGGCACTTCAGTATCCCGTGTCGGTTTTTGTCGGCGATATTCCCGAGCTACGACAGTATGAGTTCAAGGACGACCATCTCGAGATCGGTGGCAATGTCATCCTCACCGACCTGGAGAATATGTGCAAAGAGGCCATCACGCACTACGGTCACGACAAGGCCCAGGTTTTTGAGGCCATGCATAAGCAGCTGAAGTACTTCGCTGGCCGCCAGATCCGTAACGTCGGTACCCCTGCCGGCAACTTGGTCACCGCATCTCCGATCTCCGATCTAAACCCTGTCCTTTGGGCTGCCAATGCCGTTTTAGTGGCCAAGTCTCACAGCAAGGAGACAGAGATTTCCATGGCCGACTTCTTCACTGGTTACCGTCGCACTGCGTTGCCACAAGATGCTGTCATCGCGTCAATTCGCATTCCAGTGACACAACGCAAACAGGAATTCTTCCGCGCCTACAAGCAGGCGAAGCGCAAGGACGACGATATCGCTATTGTGACAGGAGCTCTGAGGATAAAGCTCGACGATGATGGCAGGGTTACGGAGTGTAACATCATCTACGGTGGTATGGCTGCCATGACTGTGGCTGCAAAGAACGCCATGGCTTACCTTGTGGGTAAGCGGTTGGCGGAGCTCGAGACACTCGAGGGCACGATGAGTGCGCTGGGTACCGACTTTGACCTTCAGTTCAGTGTTCCTGGAGGCATGGCGTCGTACCGCAAGGCTTTGGCCTTCAGCTTCTTCTACCGATTCTATCATGACATCATTACCAACATCGACGGGCAAAACGAACATGCCGACAAGGAAGCTATTGACGAGATCGAGCGCAGTCTCTCGACGGGTTTCGAGGACAAGGACACAGCGGCAGCATATGAGCAGGAAACCGTCGGGAAGTCAAAGAATCACGTTGCAGCACTGAAGCAGGTCACGGGAGAAGCCCAGTACACCGACGACACCCCGGCCTTGAAAAATGAGCTGCACGGCTGTTTCGTGCTTTCCACCAAGGCGCACGCCAAAATTAAGTCTGTCGACTATTCAGCGGCGCTTGATATTCCTGGCGTTGTGGACTACATCGACAAGAATGATGTCCCCACGCCGGAGCTCAACCGTTGGGGCGCGCCCAACTTTGACGAGGTCTTCTTTGCCGAGGACATGGTATATACGGCCGGCCAGCCAATTGCTATGGTCCTTGCAACATCTGCCATTCGCGCGGCTGAGGCCGCACGCGCCGTCAAAATTGAGTATGAGGAGTTGCCACCTATCCTCACCATCGAGGAGGCCATTGAACATGAGAGCTTCCACAAGTACTACCGCGAGATCAAGAACGGCGATGTGGAAGACGCATTCAAGAACTGCGACCACGTATTCACCGGCATCGCGAGGATGGGAGGCCAGGAACACTTCTACCTGGAGACCCAGGCCGCCTTGGTTGTCCCTAAGCTCGAAGACGGAGAGCTGGAGGTTTTTGCGAGCACGCAGAACCCCAACGAGACGCAGGTCTTCGCGGCCCGCATGTGTGGTGTGCAGGCAAACAAGGTTGTCGTGCGGGTAAAACGGCTCGGTGGCGGCTTTGGTGGCAAGGAGACTCGGTCCATTCAGCTCAGTACACCGCTCGCTTTGGCAGCGAAGAAGACCAGACGCCCGGTACGATGCATGCTCACGCGCGAGGAGGACATGGTCACGTCAGGTCAGAGACACCCGTTCCTAGGACGATGGAAGGTTGGCGTCAACAAGGACGGCAAGATCCAAGCGCTGGATCTCGATGTCTTCAACAACGCAGGCTGGACCTTTGACCTCAGCGCCGCAGTCTGTGAGCGCGCCATGAGCCACTCTGACGGCTGCTACAAGATACCGAACGTGCACATCCGAGGCCGCCTGTGTAAGACCAACACCATGTCCAACACGGCCTTCCGGGGTTTCGGCGGGCCGCAAGGCATGTTCATCGCCGAGACGTACATGGAAGAGGTGGCCGATCGTCTGGGCATTCCTGCGGAGAGGTTCCGCGAGATCAACTTTTACAAGCCGCTCGAGACGACACACTTCAACCAGCCTCTCACCGACTGGCACGTACCCCTCATGTATGACCAGGTGCAAAAGGAATCACACTACGAGCTGAGGCGAGCAATGATTTCGGAGTTCAACGCGAACAACAAGTGGCGCAAGCGAGGTCTGGCGATCATTCCGACTAAGTTTGGCATCTCCTTCACAGCTCTCTTCCTCAACCAGGCCGGCGCACTGGTACACATATATCACGACGGGTCGATATTGGTCGCCCACGGCGGCACAGAGATGGGCCAAGGTCTGCACACCAAGATGACACAGATTGCGGCCCAGGCACTGCAAGTGCCACTCGAGAATGTTTTCATCTCTGAGACCGCGACCAACACGGTCGCCAACGCCTCATCGACGGCGGCGTCTGCTTCCTCCGACCTCAACGGCTATGCGATTTACAACGCCTGTCAGCAGCTGAACGAGCGTCTCGCGCCATACCGGGAGAAGTTGGGCGCTGATGCAACAATGAAGGACCTTGCACATGCAGCATACTTCGACCGTGTTAACCTGTCGGCGCAAGGATTTTACAAGACGCCAGAGATCGGCTACGTCTGGGGTGAGAATCGCGGCAAGATGTTCTTCTACTTCACCCAGGGCGTGGCAGCGGCCGAGGTCGAGATCGACACCCTGACGGGCACGTCCACGTGTATCCGGGCGGACATCAAGATGGACGTAGGTCAGTCTATCAACCCGGCCATTGACTATGGTCAAATTCAGGGGGCCTTCGTGCAGGGCATGGGGCTTTTCACGATGGAAGAGTCGCTGTGGCTGCGCAATGGGCCGATGGCGGGCAACCTTTTCACGAGAGGACCTGGAGCGTACAAGATTCCGGGCTTCCGCGACATTCCGCAGACATTCAACGTGAGCCTGCTCAAGGACGTCGAGTGGAAAGACTTGAGGACGATTCAGAGAAGCCGTGGCGTAGGAGAGCCGCCGCTGTTCATGGGCAGCGCGGTTTTTTTCGCCATCCGAGACGGACTCAGGGCGGCCAGGCGACAGTACGGCGTGGAGGCGACGGTGGGCAGGGATGCGACGGACGACGGGCTTCTCAGGCTGGAGAGCCCGGCGACGCCCGAGAGGATCCGGCTGAGCTGCGAGGACCCGATCATGCGGGCGGCGAGGGTGCTGCCGAAGGAGGGGGAGAAGAGCTTCTTCGTGGCGATCTAGGCGATACGAGGGCGGCCCGAGGCTGTGACAAAATACAACGAAGAGCGATCGGATTCTGCAGCAGATACCAATGGAACATGCATTCCAAAAACACCCCAAGTCTCCCATGTGCCTGCCCCCCTTGTCAAGACGATCGGAAACGGTCGGCTTGTTCGACGAGGTGAAGTTGCGAGGACGATAATGTTCCGGCTTCCGTAGCAGGGTCTTCTGATTGGAGGAAGGTGGTTTGGTCTGGTTGCAGCCATGACTGCACGAGGAGGACCTGAAAGAGCTCTCCAAGAGAGGTCCTCAGCATTGGGTTGGGGGAGTTGGGGGAGGGGGTAGATCAACAAGGGAGGGAGTTGGAGGGGAAGAGCGCTGCACTGGAGGCAGGAGTGGGCCCTTCGGCTCCACCGTAACTACCCCTCGGTTGTGGGAGCGCAAGGCGCGCAGTGCTCCCGCAAAGCCCCGCTGGCTGGCTTGCTCTTTATTGTCGACACTCCCACTGGCTGAGGTGGAGGCTGGGACACGTCCAGGCCTGGATTGGACTGGCTGACGAGCTGCCACTCCTCCCTCCTACCGTTGCTTGGATTTTCCCTTCGAAGCTTCATCCCCAAAAGGCACACGGCCTCTGACACGCGACCCGGCAATCTTGCATGCGAGACCGTCAGCGCAGCAATCGATTGAGGGGCCTCGGAAAAGACTCGACGGCCAAGTCAACGACGACGCTTTTGTCGGAAAGCTTGCCCACTTTCCTAGTTCCCACCCGTCGTATCAGTCTTGTGTTGCGCGCTCTCCTCCTGCACCAAGCCGCCGCCCCCATCTGCGAACAACAGAGCCCTCGCCCTACTTGCGTAACCTCCTGATCCAATGGGATCAGCCCCCAATGGGCGAGTCGAACGCCTCCGCCGCCATGGACAAAACGTCCAAGGATTCGCAGTCGAAGCCCGACCAGGCCGACCAGAAGCGAGAGAAGCAGAATGCGCCCAGCGACACCCACAAGAGTCCTAAGAAGCGCCGCAAGGTCAATCATGGTATGCCTTCCCACCACCACCCCCTCACCCCGTCCCTTCCCGCGCGCACGTGCTCGGACTTCCGTTGTCGTCTTGTCCCTGTGCTGATCATTGGCGGCGTTGCCCGCCGTTTGTTTTTCAGCTTGCGTCTATTGTCGGCGATCTGTAAGTCATCTTCCTGATGCACGACCTGCGAGAGCCTGTCCAGGGCAGCTTCCGACGAACCATGCCATGCCGTGGGACTGGCGCCCATATCCCAGCCACGAACCTGTTGGGCCACCGATAGTGTCTGATCTCCAGGTCTTATGAACTGCTCGCTTGCATATATTCGATGGCTCTGTTGGACCATGGCTGACGGGTAGTCTCCTCACCTGCTTTCAGCACATGACGTGCGATCTTGTACGGGTTGCCCCTCCTCCCTTTCCCGATGCGCTGACCACTTCCCGACTGACGCTCGCCGCCCTGCGCAGGAACGACCGTGTACACGATGCATCAAGCGCAACATTGGCCACCTCTGCCATGACGAACCCCGCGATCCCGACACGAAGAAGCCTAAGAACCACCACGGCGCGTCAACAGTCGACGATTCCGAGACGCAGTCGCAGTCGCAGCCAGACCTGGCTCGCAACTCCATCGACCAATCACCTGGCTCCATGGGTCCTCCTCCGTCCCTCGAGACTCGTTTGGATACCAATGGCATGCAGGGTTCGGGGTCAGGCGCCAGACCCGGCGCCTTTGGGAACGCTGTTCTGAGCCAGGGGAACCCACTGCAGCTCGTGTCACCCTCGCCCGTCTCTGGCTTACAAGGCAACGGCATGGCCAGTGGCGGTAACATGAACCAATGTAAGCCTCGCGTTCCCCCCTTGCCCGCATCGTGCCTGAAGCCAGATTGGGCTGCCTTAGGGGCTCAGACCCCGGGGCCAGGGCTGGGGCCGTTCCTTTTGTTGAGCTGGAACTAATGCGCGCGTGCGCGATGTTTTTAGTTGCCGGCTTCTCAGATGCTTGGTTGACGGCCCAAAACCACTATCAGGATATGCAGAACTACCATCAGAACTACATGATCGCTCCTGAGGTTTCAAACGAGTTCAACCTGCTACACGACTTTCTCCAGACCAGCTTGTTGGATGACGGTAACATTCTCGGCGACGAACCCCAGAGCAGCCCCGCATTCAACCGGTCCAGCCAGGGGCAGAACGACATGTTACCAGGCTTCCCGAACGCTGGCAACAGCGTCCTGCAACAGCAACAGAGGCAGCACCAGTTGCAAAAGCAACAGCAACAGCAGCAACAGCAACAACAGCAGCAACAGCAGCAGCAGCAGCAGCAGCAGCAGCAGCAGCAGCAACAAGCACGAGAGCAGCAGCAACACCACCAGTTGCAAGCGCAATCGCAGCACCAGCACCAGCAACCCCCGCAGGCGGGTTCCATGCTGCCCCCGCCTAATGTCGAGCAAAGAGAAACCCTCGCGCGGCCCAGTAGCGCCATTCAAGCCGATAAGGATAAGGCTCGGGAGTACTACCTCCAAGCGGCGGACCCGTCGGGCAACGACACGCCTGAGGAACGTATGCAGCGGGTGCTCAAAGCCAAGTACGACGCCGGACTGCTGAAGCCGTTCAACTACGTCAAGGGCTATCTGCGGCTTGGCAAATATCTTGATTCCCATATTGCCTCGGGCTCGAAACAGAAGATTTTACGAACGATCGATCGGTTCCGACCTAAGTTTCGAGAGAAGGCACAGACCTTGACGGACATGGAATTGGTATACGTCGAGATGTGGTTTGAGAAGCAGTTGATGGAGTACGATCGCGTGTTCGCTAGCATGGCGGTACCCGCATGCTGCTGGAGGCGAACAGGCGAGATTTTCCGCGGCAACAAGGAGATGGCTGAACTCATTCACGTACCGGTCGAGAACCTACGCGATGTAAGATAAGTTTCTCGTGCGCTTTTGGAATGATACTGACTGCGAACAGGGCAAAATCTCTCTGCATGAGATTTTGACAGAAGAATCCCTGGTTAGATACTGGGAAGAGTTCGGCACCATTGCATTCGATCCGGCCCATGACACACTTCTGACTGCGTGTACGCTCAAGAGCCCCGACGACAAGGCAACAAACCCTGTCGTGCGCTGTTGCTTCTCGTTCATGATCCGCAGGGATGACCACAAGCTGCATGTCTTCCCGACAACCTCCTACTAAGCGCGCTCTCTTGCTAACATCGATGACAGGCCGACGCTAATCGTGGGCAACTTCCTACCGAATGACCCCGTCGAAACGTAAATACGGGGCAAGACATGATTTTGCGCACTGGAATTCGGCGTTAACGGCGGGTAAAGACTAAAAAGGCCTCGAGGGTTCTGGGGCAGGAGGATGGCGCGGATACCAGGGCATCACCATTACTGCATCTCCGTGTTTATACCGAGCCATCTTCCCTGGATGTTCACGCTAGCTCTTGTCCGTGGCAAGGCGTTTCGTTTTTCATCTTCTCCATACTCTGCTTCTCCAATGTTCGCACGTTTTACATGAATTCCGCTGTTGATCACAGTATATTAGGCTGATACCATGCTCACTGATGCGCTGACCGACATCCACCGAGGTAGCCTCTCTGAGTAGCCAATGCTCTTTAGGGAAGGCTCACCCTGGCGTCCCTTCCCACTCTTCATGCCCCAACAAGCTGGTTGATCCCACGTGCCTCGTCATTGGGCTTGCTGCTATGCCATATACCACATGTTACTTAATTCGCCTATAGGGCAAGGACGTCGTCGTTTCCCACCCATCCCCTCAGCTCCAATCAAAAGCATTGAGATCTCACATTTAATCGTCAAGTTCGCAACACGCGCAAGTCCCTGGTCACGACGACTCTATCCTTGTCATGGCGGGGGATCGCCGACCTGGGTCCATTGACCGAGACAAGGCCAAGACGGTGTTGGGTACGCCCTGGTTCCAACGACCTTTTCCCGACAGCCGTTGACTTCTTGTTAACGTCGCCCCAGTCTTCGCCGAGAAACTCCAACAGCGACTTTCCTCCTCGATCGACACGCCGTCCATTGACCCTCTTCTAGGCGAACTTGCTGATGCCATTCAAGTCGCCAGTGGCATTACGCCGAAGCTGGCCCTCAAGAGGCGGCACGGCTCGCAGCTCGCAGCTCGCGGCAGGGAGCTATACAACCTGTGCATCACCGTTCAACGCCGCCAGCTTGCAGGGGTAGCCCCAGCCAGGAAGAAGCTGGTGCTGCAAAGCCGTTACCTGGCCTTTCTCATGATGCACCTTGCCAAATGGACAGGAGAAAACGGTAACGATGTCAAACCGGAGGATATGGCATTGCTTTTGTCTGTGGCTTTCAAAGTCACAAAACTCTTCGTCGGTAGGATGCGCTTATTGATTCCGCCATCGTATAGTTGACCATCCTTCCGCAGATGACGGTGACAACAAGTCAGCAGTCGTATCTCTCCAAACGGCTGCCGAATACACGTCGCTGTTCCCAAAATTGAGGGCAGGGCTAGATCCTGAACAAGTCGAGCAATATCGGCGTCTCGAAGCCGAATATCTGGTGCTCCGTACAGCTCTGGTATCCTTCGTTGCAGCATGCCCCCTTGATATCAGCTTGGTTAACGTCGGTCTACACAGGCACTGAAAGAAGGCCGTCTCGATGTCGCTGAGCACGTGTACGGCAAGATCGAACTGCTACGAGCCTCGCTGGATCCCGCTGCGGCTGAAAGTCTGGCCGAGGTTTTATTCGACATGGGGAAATGCCTGTCAGAGAAAAAGGATTTTGTCATGGCAGCAAAATGGCTAGACCGGGCATACGAGGCCATCAACGGTCCCGAACTTGATATGCTCTCACGACAAGCCGTTGATTTACGTTGGGCCATCGCTCGGGCCCTGGTCAGCACTCTGCTGAATACAAAGGAACAAGAAGATTTCAAAACTGCATCGAACCTGGTCGGATACATTGCCTCGGAGGTCGGTGAAACCCCTGTCGTAATGGTTCTCCGCCTCCAAATATTCCGAAAAGCACCCCCCGGCGCCTTCGACGACGAAGCTTATGCCACTGCCATTGTCGGTCTCGTGCGAAGCTGCATTACCGAAGACCCATACTTCAAACTAATCGATCAGCACGCCTGGAAGCTCTTTGAACAAAACCAGGACTTGGGTTGTAGTGTCACTGACGAGTGGCTTAAAACCGGGGTTGCAAGGTCTGGGAGAGATGACTGGGTCGAACGTATTGTGTTGCGACGCCTTTCAATGGCTGTACGTCAGCCCGATACTATCCCAACTCTCGACTCGATCCGAGCCATTCTACATGATATTTGTCACCTTCAGGGCAAGCCGCTAAAAGCTTCATGCACGGCTGCTGCTCACACAGTGAGTGGGGGCAGGATCCCAACTCGACGTTCCAAAGCTGACCGTCACTGAAGATCATCTGGAAGAAGGTTGAGACGCTTTGCGGACCTACAGCAGTCAAGCCCAACTTCCAGTGGGCCATAAAATGGACCGAGTTGGCGCTGAATGAGGAGGTGTTCCGGGAAGCTGCTCCGATCAACATTGAAAAGCTCTCCAGGTAAGCACGACACTTCCATCCATCAGGGTTTCTTTCCTGATCCCAGGGTTCGAAGAAAACGACTCTTCTGCGCAATTGAAGACAACGTGAAAGGAGACGTCTTGCATGAGGCCCTAGAGTGTTTAAAGACCACGCCGAAACCGAGCCGTTGACGAATTATCTCATATACAAAGCTGGACTCCGATGTGACGCCCTGAATCTGGTTGTTGAAGGTCTCCGAGGGCTCGCCGCAGCCGAATCAACGGACCCCACGTTTCTATACGCATGCGTGCTGGACGCGCAAAAGGTGGATAACAAGGTGTGTGCGTACCGTGCAATGAAAGCGTTGGTCGAGAGCCGGTCATCTGCCCAGATTCATCGACCCGCCCTCCTTCGATCCGCTATCCGATGCCTTGAGAGTGCAATCAAGGATGAAGCGTCTTCGGGGAACAGTCAGGCGCAGCTTGTGGACGTAAATCTGGTCGACGAGCTTTGTCGGGCGTTCGAGCTGGGTACGTCGTTTAGAGACACTGCTGATGCCCCATTACTGAGAATGGCCTAGTTGTGGACGACATCAAACAAACACCAAAGTTCATCACAGGTCAATTATTATACACTGCCAAGGAGCTTGACTGGTTTTGCAAGAACTCCTACAACCTTGGGATCAGCCATCTTGGGACCTGGGATCTCACTCATATTATGCGGATGCTTCAGGTTGGACTCGCCGTACATGAGCATTACACGGCAGACATACCTGCACATCATGCCGACGACATTTGCTTCAGGTCCATCCTGAGTCATTTTGTTGTCGCCTCTGCCATGGTATCGGTGGCCCGCACCGAAGACGACAGCAAGAAACAGTTGCAGACGTACCGTGATCTCAGACTGCATGTGGAGGCATTTGAAAAAGAGCTCCGGGGACGGCTTTCCATGATGGATGAGCTTACATCCAATGATCTTCTGCAGAAGCTTGCTGACCTGTTGGTTCTTGACTTTGAGGCGGCAATATGTCTCAACAAGTATGAGGAGCTGAGCGAGATCATTCGGAAGGCTGCAGACTGCAAATCGGTCGAGATGTTCAAGTCTTTGGCGGACTGCCTCCTCAGGGGGGATGTTCCCCCGAGGGGTAAGCATTCGCTTCCTTCACTCTGCCTTCCCTCGACTCGCGTCATTCCAAAACACACTTCAAAGCTGATGAATACAGAACTTTATCCTCTGATGAGACGCATCATCAATGAAATCTGGCATCTGGAGCGATTCGACTCGGCCAGGCTGGCCAAGTACATGAGATGCCTATTCCAGGCAGTCCTGCCGCTGGAGAGCGAGTTGGGCAAAGCGCTGCTTCAAGAAACGATTGAAAAAGCGAAGGCCTCGGCAGAGGTGCGTTTTCAGTGGAAGTGAGATGCTGCTACGACTAATGGCAGTTAGAGTGGTTTCTCCTTCCCACCAGATGAGCTACAGTGGCTAGTAACAGTCGCCTGGAACCACGCGGTCGATTACTGGAGGTTAAAACACGACGAAGATTGCAAGGCATGGGCGCGCCTTGTGATGGATCTGGCCCAATACGCCACGGATGGAGGACAGCTGGAGGAGCAGATTCGGGAACACTACGCAAAACTTGGCTTTGATGCCACGTGAGCAGGTGAAGCAGGTACGGCAAGCGCTGCAAACTGTTTGGAGGGAAACCGTACATCATTAGTCATTCTCTTCGTGTTTAGAATCTGTCAGATCGGCGTACATAATTGTTTCCTGTTACTTCGCCTCATATCGTTGCCCCCGCCGGCCCTCCATCGACCGTCAACGCCGCGCCTTCGGAATCATCATCAGGTTTGACCACGCTCACTGACACAGCGGGATCGCGGGCATAAACGCGCAGCCCAATGACGCAGACTGCATTCCACGGCTTTTCAGGCTCGTCGCTGCTGTCATAGTCTGAATCCAGGTCGCTGTCTGATTCCGACTCGGTCTCGCTTTCACTTTCGCTGTCTGACGAAGCAGATGAGGTTTCTGATGTTTTCTCATCCTTCGTCTCCACTGGCTTAGGGTTTTCAGGTGTCTTGTTGGCTGAGGCAGGAGGTTCAGGAGCTGCCAATGGGGTTGCAACCTCAGCAGCTGTTTCAGACGACGTGCTTTCATCGGTGACCGTCTTGGTGTCTTCTTCGGCAGACTTCGACTGCTGTTTGCCAGAAGTGCTTGATTCTTCGGCGGGCGTTGAGTCTCCGGTGGACTCTTGGACTCCGGTTGCTTTGCTGTCGCGAGGCTTCGTGTCAGGACCCTTCACGTCTGTCCATGAGTCGCTGTCTTTTTCCTTCTCTTTCTCCTTTTCCTCTTCCTTTTCCTCGTCCTTGTCCTTCGTAGTTTTGCCCGTTTTGCCGTCAATCTTCCCGCCCTCGCTTTCAACTTTCACAGAGCTCTCGGCCTCACCGGCTTCTGCCTCTGCCTTGGCGACCTCGCCAATGGCCTCTGCCGCCTTCTCCATGGCCTTTTCGGCCTTCCTCAAGGCGCGTTGCCTCTGTCTCCTAAGCCTCTCCTTCTTCTTTTTCTCGGCCAGTTTCCATTTCCTCAGCGCCTTCTTCCGCTTCAGTTCGCTCTTCTTGTTTTCCAGCGTGCCATCTTCGTCCGGCACACCACCTTTGGCATGGGCGAGGTCATACTGCATGCCAACTTGACGCAATTTTTGCGGGTTCGCCTCGGCGTACTTCTTGACGATGTCTCCGATGCTCTGCGCGTCGTTCTGCCGTGTGGCTGTAATCTTGGGGAGAATCTCGTATCGGCCTGCCTCAAGCTCAACCTCGCAGCTGACACTCCGGTTCTCCATCTGGTGGGCCGGCCTCACGCGGCAGATCTGTTCAGCCTGCCCGCCCTTGCCGCCTGCCGCCTCCTGCAGCGTAAAATGGAGCTCGAATTCGTAGCCATCCGAGAACCCAACAAAGTACCTCTCATCAAGCTGTGCAAGCACCAGCACCACAAGCCCCGCCTTCTTCACCTCGAGCACAAACTTGGTCTGGAGATATCCCGTGACCCAGGCAACGTGTGCGGCAGTCCAGCGTTGCACGACGGTCCAGCGTGCGTCGAAGAGGCGCGTGCGGTGTATGTGACTAAATGTCTGGAGCATATCGTCAAAGGCCATCCAGAACACGCCGTCGTCGCCAAAGACATGGCCCAGCTTGGCTAACCAATACGGCGTCCACTCCTTGGAGCCGTCGGACCAGGCACCTGCCCACTCGCCGAGGCCGCTGTCGGTGCGCTGGCCCCAGGGGTTCCTGATCTTGACAAGACGAACCCGCTGCCCCTCCTCGTCCAGCTCCTCCCTCGACTGCAAGATGGAGTAGGCATGTCCCATGGCAAGCCCGTTCCGCTCGGAATAGCAGCTCGTTCCCATGGCTGCCAGCGAGAAGACAAACTCGCCCTCAGCACCAGAGAGCTCCCTCCAGAGCTTGTCACGGCGCAGTACACGGTTCGACATGACGGTCGTCGTCACACCGCCCGTCATGTCCTCGACAGCCTCGCCAGGCCACCCACCGGACAGGGACTCGTAGTCGCCGTGGCATTTGGCAAAGGCCTTCTCGAGCAACGGCAGCCAGGTCTCGTTCGGGTCGTCACAGCGCGCAAAAAATAGCGCCTCGCTGCCCGTCTGGAAGCGTTTGCGCCATATTTGCGCTTTGCGTCCAGTATGGTCATAGACGTTCCCATGGAAGTCGGAAAAGTCCTGCTGGCTGAGATAAAGGTTGTCGTCGATGACTGTGGAGATCCATTCGCCGTCGCGCTGGAAGACGAAGCCGTAAACGCCGCACTCTTCGTCGCGAGCAACGCAGATGCGATCCATGAGGTCTCGACGGTGGGCGATGGTGGCGACGGCGGCAAGCAACCAGCAATCGCCAGCGCCGCCCTGCTTGATGTCGGAAGAGGAAAAGCCGTTGATGGTGAACTGAGGCTTCTCGAAGACCCAGTCGACGCGGTGAATGGAGCCAAAGGCGTAGTTTATGCCTGCTTCGGGGGCTTCTCCGATGCCTGGCTTGGCATGGCCTGGATCTCGGGCTACAGGGCCAACCCGTCGTTGCTCGGCGGTCTCGACTTTGTCTTCGGCGTAGCGATCGTTCGCCCCGGGGTTATCGACGTCGCGAATCAGACCATTGAGGCAGTTCTTGTTGGGATCGCGTTCAATGTCGAAGTCGGGGTCGGTGAACTTCTCGTTCGTGCGTTCACACTCGCGGACGATGCGGCGAACACGAGCACGGCACTCGCGGGCCGCAGTGTCGTACGATTCTTGAGCATTGCGCGAGGTGGAATCATCGTTGTTGGTGGACCTCGGGTGGTTAGGGTCAAAGGGTGGGAGGAGGTTGGCGTAGAGGGCACGGGGGAAGATGGAGGTGACCTTGCCGGGAGACTTGGAGTGGAAGCTGGACCAGAAGGCCGAGAGCTGTTCCTGGGGTGTCCTCTTCCTGGGCATGACAGCGGACAGAGGCTCAATGTTGAACAACTAGAGGCAGAGGCGAGAAGAGAGGGAGAAAACGGACAGAGGCAACAGCCACACAAACATCAACGCGAGAAGTGGGAAGGGTCGGATTTATCATCAGCAACCTGGACCGTAAGGCTGGGGGGGCAGTTCAGGCGGCCGGGGGCTATAGCATACAGATGGCAAGCCGTGGTGGGTGGCGGGTGTGCATGAGGTCGAGGCCCCTCCCCCCTGGATGGCGACACTGACCGAGAGACGAATGGAGAAGGCGGTACGGGAGGAAAGGGACTTTGCTACGTAGCGCGCGCGTGCCATCAGCGGCCACCGGAAACAAGCTATGGATGCGATTTTTGGCCCCCAACCTGGCGGCAGGCTGGGTGAATGCAACGCTGCCGAGCATATTTGTTACCTGGGCGTGCCATTGCTCTCGGGAGCAATGTCGGGTCTACGGGCAGCTTTTATGCGATGTCCATCTGACGTGTCGTGTCTCCGTGATTTGCTGTTCATGGTGTCGTGGTGATAGTGGTGACAAGGCGTTGAGGCCAAGGCGTGGTAAAGGGGATGGTGGTTGATACCAGTCGTGGTGGAGCACAGAGCGGGCCCTGTTGCTGTTGCTGATGGCAGGAGAGGCGGGGTGAGCACGGCCGCCTAAGGTACCTAAGCTACCTTCCTACGGTACGGTACCCGGTAGTAAAGACCACCTTGGGTGTTTTGGCAGTTCAGTGCGCCCAACGCGTAGAGGCCGTGTCGGGCCAGTGCGCGAACTGTCCGACTGGACCCTTGATCCCACCACCCGACTCGGGGGCTCTTGCTCACAAGCAAATAGCGGATGAACCCTGGATTTAGTGGCATTCGGCCAATCGTCAATTGCCCTCGGCTTCCAGTGTCGTCACCGGCACGTCGCCTTCGTGGAGCCGCACCAAAACGTCAACCCCCCCACCAGCACGCTACCTCACGTCCCCTCCACACATTCCCTTCCTGAGGGCCGACCTACTTCCGTCTGCCATTCATTTTTGATCGCCCCATCTTGCTGTTCCACGCCATGTGAATATCCCGTCACCGTGTACAGCAGATGCCTCTGTCGTATCGCCGTCGCCATCACCATCCCCACCACGATCGGCATCACTCTCACGAGCACCATCATGCCCCCCTCCGCTCACGGCGGTCCCTCTCCCGATGATCCCACCTCGTCCCTCAACGTTGCGCGCCGCATCTCCGAAACCGTCGCAGAGGCAACTCGGTCTGACAACGACACTATTCCTCTGACCCCCACCACAGGCACCGGCGCGGCATTCCATCTTGGCCTGCCCGCTGGCGTGTCCCGGAGCGAAAGCCCTCACAGACTGGCTTCGCGATCCCTGCGTCGGACCGTTCGACAATCAGTCCCCGGAACGCACACTACCGTCGACACCGCCGCCACTGCCGCCCGGCATACTCCCATGCCTGATCCTCACGAACCATCGGCCCCAGGGCACGACGGTGCTGCCCACGATGGCGCCTTGGGGGAATTCCCCATGCCGCTGACGCACCGTCCCAATCGCTGGCCTGTCGAGCACCACCTCGAGTCCGAGTACAGGAGAAACTCTGCCATCAGTCCCGAAAAGGCCCTCGAGCTGGTCGATTTCTCCGCCCTCGTTTATCCGGACGCCGTCGACGACAACTTGACCTGTCCCATCTGCAAGGCGCCTTTCGTGACGCCCGTCACCACCACGTGCGACCATACATTCTGCAACACTTGTCTAAAACAAGCTTGCGAGACGAGCCATACCTGTCCCGTCGACAGAAGAACCTTTCGGGTCAAGAACGTGACTCCAGCATCGAGGCTGGTCCGAAACCTGCTTGATTCTCTCATCGTCGAGTGCCCCAATGTCGAGAGGGGCTGCACCGAGCGGACCAAACGGGAGGACATACTTGTGCACGTCCACGACAAGTGCGAATACACTTTGATGTCCTGTCCGGATGCCGGCTGCGATAAGAAGATTGTCAGGTGGTTGCTCTACCAGAACGACATGAAATGCCTCCACGAGGCAATGGCCTGCGAGCATTGTGAAGAGATGGTCGAGCATGCCGTTCTGCACGAGCACCTTGCCAAGCAGTGCACCCGGAACATTAAAGCGTGCATCTTTTGCGACCAGACAATTCCCATGTCTGTCATGAACAAGCATGTGCTCGATGAGTGCCTTGAGTTCGCTGCACCCTGCAGATACACCGACCTTGGCTGCCGACATACGGCCAAACGCCAGCAGCTGCTCAGCCACCACGAGAGCTGCCCCTACCAGGTTTGCGACATCATCGGCCAAACCCTCAAGCGGCAGGAAGCCGAGATGCAGCGTCTACAGCGCGAAAATGACAGGCGTGACAAGCAGATCGAGGAGCTGCAACGTCAGTTCCAGGATCAGCAGGACGGTGGCTCACTGGACATAATGCGTCTCAGCCCCTACAACCGCAAGATCGGAACCGCAGAGGAGGCTGTCATGGGCGTGTACGAAGACGTCGAACGCCGCATTGAAACGGTCAAGAAGGACCTGACCGATCTAGAGGGCCGGCAGACAGTCATGGTTCTCAACGAAGTGATGCCCATCAAAAACGAGATTACGGAAATTCGGAGCAATCTGGGCATTCTCAAGATGCATGTTGCCTGGCTCATGAACAAGAGCCGCGAGGAGGTGGAGCGAAGTCGACTGGCGAGCAGAACCGTGGGAAGCGCCTCTACCACAGGCTCTACGAGCGCCTCTGGTGCGGGTGGGGCGGTTTCCGGCGCCGGTGGTTCGTCTGCCGGGAGGTATGCCGGTCGAGGGCGAGGGAGTTCAGACAGCGAGGCGGAGGGTCCGTCGACGTCGAGGAGACTGAGCGATGGCTCCAACGGCGTTCCAAGGCTCTAAGGCCCTGTTCAGTGCATTGTTTTTTGGCGTTCAGAGGTCGCATGGGATATACCCTTCCGTCTGCCTTGGTGCTCCATGGCTCGTGAAAGAATTTGTACTTCTATGTATTCTAGTCGCTTTATCTGTATCAACGTAGATTCCGTTGTGACTTTTCATGGTGATCTGGCAGCGGAGTTTCTAGCGACTCTCCTTGTGGCTTGCGGACTTTCCCACCCCCACCATGTCCCTCCCCTCCTTTCCCGACAAGGGAAGGACCCACTAGTAGCTTCAGGTACCCACTCTCCTCGCGACCACCTGCACAAGGCGACGCTGACTTCCACTTCGTCATTGCCCGTCCACCCTCCCAGCCAGTGCCTCTTTTCCATCTTCAGCCTTGCGCGTCTCTGCACCTATACAGAGCGTAACTGTGTTCCCACGGGTCGCTATCTACCAGAATCACAGTTCAGATGGAGCCTGATCAAGATCCGAGCCGGCCTCCGGCGGCCACACCGGATGCTCCCGACCGCAACACCATGGAGCAGGTTCGTCACCAAGTCCTTCCTGGGCTATGTTTGATTACCAAGCTTGCTTCCATCTGCTTCTTAACCGTCGCGGAACAATCATGTGCTGATAGTTATCCTTTTCTTACAGATCCGACTGAGACGCCTTGCGAAGTTGGGGACGTCCTCACCGAAGCCTGCCGAGGACAGTGCTCCTTCTCCAAAGCCTGAAGACTCGTCATCAACCCCGTCAGCGCCAACCCCGGAGCAGCTCGCGTCACCAGCAGCCCAAGCGAGCGAGAAACGTAGAATCAACATCACAGCAGCACCTTCGGCGGGTTCGCAGGCTTCCGCTTCCGCTTCCTCATCCTCCATCCCCGATCGGTCGCACAAGCGTGTCGCCGCTAAGATCGACGACCGCCCACAGGCTGCGCAGCCTGCGACCAAGAAGGCCAACATGGCTCCCGAAGAGTCCATCGAAGAATATACCCACCGCACCGTGAGTGCGCTGTTCCGAATTACCCTCGATCCTAGCCAAACAGACGACGGCCATGGCCACAAGACCACCTTCCTACCTGCCATGTCGTCCGAGCTCTCGGAGGCCGGCGCGCCCGCGCAATTCACACTCGAAGTCCTCGACACAGCGCTACTGGAGGCCGCCACCGCGCAACCCCATACCACACCGCTCCTGCGATATCTGCTGCCTTGCTGGAAGAGGGTCAACAGGACTTTGGCGCTGCTCAAGGACGGCGAGAAGCAGAAGAGGGAAGTGCTAGAGGAGGCGAAGAGGCTCTGTATGAGCTACTGTCTCTTTGCACTGACGATCCCTGACCTCTTTGGGCAAGTTATCACCGGTGCTGTACTGTTCAAGTCTGCATTTGATTAACCCTTGCTTCAGGCGATCTCAACCAGATAACTTGGTTCCGTTTCTCCTCCGTAGCCAAGAGCACGAGGACTCGATCTCAATCGACTTCACCAAGGACGTTATCTCCCGCTTTCCCGATGACGAGCAATACCCAGCCATCTTCGCCGATGCCATGGCTGCCATCAGCGTGAAGCTGTCTGCCATGAGCATGGAGTCTGATTATCGGCCATATCTGAATGTAGGCCAAGTCTTTACCTCCAGGCTGTGGCTATCGCTGACCTTTTCAGGCCTTGTCATTCTATGCAAAGTTTCCGCCTCTGCTGAAAGCCGTCGCAGAGCACGAATCGTTCCTGTCAGCGACTACAGGCCCTGAAGTTGAGAGGAAGACGATCCTCGGCCCCTTCTTCCGTCTCTCGCCCCTACAGTCGGAGGTCACCCTCACATACTTCCCAAACCCTCGTTCGCTCGACAAAGGCCGGGCAGCGCAGTCCCAGGAAGCCCTCCGAGCGATCCTGCGGGTGTATCAGGACGAGCTCTTCGCGATTGCCAATGCGTTTATCCGCTCCGACTCTGAGACCAGGAACCGCATGCTTGACTGGTGTGCCCTTGGCGTCAATACCAATCACAAGCGGAGGGCCATGCAGGTTGATCCCCGAGAGGTTTCCTCGGACGGGTTCATGGTCAACTTGACAGTCATTCTTGACCGTTTCTGCTCACCTTTCATGGACACGACGTTTTCCAAGGTTGGCCGGATCGAGGTGGATTACTTCCGGCGGAGTCCCCGCGTCAGTATCAAAGACGAGACCAAGATCAACGCGGATCAAGCCACATCAGACGCGTTCTACGCCAAAACGGACTCGAAGACCTCTAACTTCATCTCGGAAGTCTTCTTCCTGGCGCTGGCTGCACACCACTACGGGAGCGGCGCGACTAATTCCAAGCTGAAGGCGCTCGATCGAGATATCAAATTCTACGAAAAGCACGTTGCGGCTATGGAGGCTGAGCGATACAAGTTGGCAAACGTAAGTCAAGCATCGGTGTTGGACGACGACGGCCCTCTAACGATGTCTAGAACCCCGCGCGACTTGCCATGTTCGAAGTCAGCCTCAAGAGACACACAGACGTTCTAGAGAAAGCGATCGCGACCAAGAACGCAATCGAGGGCGTTTTCTTTGACGACAAGATGCAAGAGCTGTCGCTCCGCTTCATGAAGTATGTCGCAGTCTGGATGCTTCGGCTTGCCAGCCAATCCGACTACACTCCTGAAAAAGACTTGGCACTTCCCCTTCCGTCGCCCCAGCCGGAGGCATTCGCTTGTCTGCCCGAGTACGCTCTCCAGGATGTCGTCGACAACTTCAAGTTTGTGTATCGGTAAGTACATGTGAACTTGACGGCGTGCCACGGATATTAACCGGTCGTTAGGCACCTCCCACAGATCATGCCCTCGGCTGTCGGCAGTGAGATGATTGCTCTTTGCATTGCGTTCCTGCAATCGTCAGACTTCATCAAGAACCCATATCTCAAGTCTTCTCTCGTCACGCTTCTTTTCTCCGGCACCTGGCCCTTCTCCCACTTCAAGAAAGGCGTACTAGGTGACCAGTTGTACGGTTCAAAATTCGCGAACAAACATCTCCTCAGGGCTCTGATGAAGTTCTACATCGAGGCCGAGTCGACAGGGGCTCATACACAGTTCTACGACAAGTTCAACATCCGGTACGAGATCTTTCAGGTCATCAAGTGTGTCTGGGGCAACGATGTGTACAGGGAGCAGCTCGCACGCGAGAGCAAGGTCAACCGACAGTTCTTTGTCCAGTTTGTCAACCTGCTCCTGAACGATGCCACTTATGTGCTCGACGAAGCCCTGACCAAGTTCCCGAAAATACACCAGCTGCAGGCAGAGCTGGAGCAGAATCCGGGCATGACGGCCGAGGATCGCGAGAAGAAGCTCGAGGAGCTTCAGTCGCTGGAGGGACAGGCAGGTTCATACATGCAGCTGGCCAATGAGACACTGGCCATGATGAAGCTGTTTACCTCGGCCCTCGCCGACGCCTTCACCATGCCCGAAATCGTCCAGCGGTTGGCGAGCATGCTCAACTACAACCTTGAGACCCTGGCAGGCCCCAAGATGGGTCAGCTGAAGGTCAACGAGCCTTCGAAGTACCACTTCCAGCCCCGAGTGCTGCTGTCCGAATTTGTCGACATTTACCTCAACCTGGCCAACTCGCAAGCCTTCATCGACGCAGTGGCCGCCGACGGGCGCTCTTACAAGCCTGAGGTCTTTGACAAGGCGGGCTTCATCTTGATGAAGCGCCACATGAAGGATGAAACCGAATTGAGGAAGTTTGACGCACTCAAGACCAGCTTCAAGGAGTCCAAGGCCATTGCCGACCAGGCGGAGCTGGACCTGGGCGAGATTCCGGCCGATTTCGAGGACCCCATCCTCGGCGACCTGATGAGGGACCCGGTCATCCTCCCGTCGCAGCACGTGGTTGATCGTTCGACCATCATCCAGCACCTCCTTTCCGATCCAAAGGACCCCTTCACCCGTCAGCCCATGACCATTGACGACGTGGTGCCCGACACGACACTGCGGGAGAAGATTGACGCGTGGAAGGCGGAGAAGATTGAGGCCGCCAAGTCTAGAGTCCTGGGCGAATCCATGGACACAACGGAAGGTTAAGACAGCTGGGCAGGTACCCGAGCAGATGGCAATTGCATCAGAGGGACGGAACAGGAAATGAAGACAACATAGATTCGTGTACGCATTATGAATGAACCGGGCGGTTAACCTCATCAGAAGGTCCTGTGGAAACAGGCCATGTAATCAGAACCAGGTCCTCGACCGCCTGCGATGTCGCCTTGGTGGGGTGTGTGGTGACCTGGTGACGGCCACTATCCTTTGCCATCACAACAAGCGACGGTCTTCCGAGGGCAATGCGACTGAATTAGATGCGACTCGCCCGAGCAGGCCTTCTTCCCGCGCCCCTGGGTCCGCATCCGCGCCTCAGCCACCCGACACTCGCCGACACCAGCGCGGGGTGGCAAAGTGTCCGTGGAGAAGGAGACAGACGCGGGGAGGACAAACGTGTCGAAATGGTGGGGATCAGCCGGCAACGCTCGTCGCCTATTTTGACTTCGCCGGCGTGATGAGACCCTGGCACGGGCCGGAACCTTAAGCATCCGTCGTCAGCGTTGCACCGGGTAGTGCGACTTTGGTGGATTTGTCGGCGTCCCACGTGAGTTTCCAAAGTACACCTGAACCGAGACATGCGCACTTATTTGGGAAAATTCGAGTTGATATAGATGAGGCTGCTAAAGATACCCAGCCAACCAAGGGGGGTGGCGACATGCCTACCCCTTCCCGGCAGCTTCATCCCCGGTGGCCCATCACACAGACAACCGCCCCCTTACCCCTTCTCTCCAGGGCCCGCGCCGCCTTTGCCATTCGCCGGGCGTCTCGAAGACACAATCACGGAACTCCGGTCCACAACGCCTACAACCGCCATGCTATATTGCAAGCAAGAGGGGTAACTCGTCGCAAGTGTCCCCCACCGGTCACCCAGCCAGCCAGCCCTGCCAACCCGCCACGCCAGACAACATTAAGAGAGCAGTATTAGCGAGTGTGTATCGGGCCGCGTGTCACCGAGCCCGACATGCAGAAAAGGGAAGAAACAAAACACATGCTACCTCGCCAAAAATAGGAAGACCAAAACTATCAATACGTTTCTCTCTCCCCGGGGTTCGGCCATGCTCGACCTAGTCGTACAGTCCTCATCCTTCGGCGCCATGCATGCATGCAAGGCTACGTATCTCGTGATTCGACAGCACATGGTAGTCGTGATTCGTAACAGAGTCGTTCGTGATGTACCAAAACAAGAACAAGCGTACCCAGCTGGGACCATTGGATGGTGCCAAGCTGCCTGGCTTGCGCCATGATGAACGAATCCGAGTATCCGTCACGCGTGAAGCGTTCAGATGATGTTGGCGATGCTCAGTCTGTCCTGGGACCGAGTCGTGTTGCTTGCCGACGGGCTGTTCCCGCTGCTGCTCATCACGCCTGCGCTCATGAGGGGCGCGCTGCCGGGTGTCGGCGGTGGCGGAAAGCCACCTCCACCCTCAATCTTGATTGTTGGCGGGAGTGGCGTGGCCCACGTTGCGGAGGTGGGCGTGGGCGTCGAGTTTCCTGCTGCCAGACCCCTGACCGCGGCATCGAGGCGACTCCATCCGCCCCACTCGCTGATCTCTTGTTCTGTGAGACCAGTCCTCTGTTGCGCACTGAACAACCCGCTGCCTGCACCTCCCCCGGACATGATGGTGCCGGGCGACGTCGGCGAGAGAATACCCTCCCGCTCACCACCGGCCCAAACCCAAGCACAGTTGGGTGCAGCTTGAAGGTCGGCACTGACGTACGCTAACAGCTCCTCATCACGCAACAAAGCGTCTTGCAGCGCACGCGGCCCGTTCAAGGGTGGAGGTGGCGGTGGCGCAAATGTTGACCTTGGGGGCGTCGCTCTCGCTAGCAGAGCAGCATGTTCAGCACGCTTTGTGCTCAAGGCCGTCACGAAGAAGGCGAGGAACCGGCCGCACGGCAACGCTACATCTCGTCGGGCATCGATGGAGGCGAGCGATCGAACGCATGTGACGGCCTGGTCCCAGTGGCCAGAGACCAACAGGAACAGGGTGCAGCGAAAGATGTGAGACGTGAGCAGAGCTGTTGCCCCGTCGGCAAGAGTCGTGGTCGTACGCATGAGGAGGGCGGCGGTTTCGAGGGCCGTATGGGTGCACTGCTCAACGGCGGCAAAGCGCACCTCGGGCGCGCACGCCGGGGCCAGGTTATGTCGGTGAAGCACGAGACGCGCGTGGAGAACGTAGGCATATGGCGCGAGGAGGTGCGGAGACAGAGAGGCACCGCTGGCGGCGTCGCATGCCGTGGGGAAGCTACGGCAGTAGCCGGCGAAGGTTTGGTCGAAGGTAGCAAGTCGAGACGGCGCGACCACGGGCGCAGCGAGAGTCTTGATGAGGGCCGAATAAGACCTGACCACGTTGATGATGGCCAACAGAGAGTGGTTCAGGGGCTCTCGTCCCGGTGGAACGACTATTCCACCCTCGTGAATGTAGTGGTCATCCACACCGGCCGGCAGCGACACATCGCAGTCATTGTCCTCGATGATGACAGGGCGACCAAGCTCGAGAGCCAGGCTTCGATCGAGAATATAAGTAGTCCACCAGACTCGTCTCCTCATCTCTCCTTCAATGACGGGCCACGGCCCGGACTCGGAATGAAGCTCAAGGTCTTGGCTAATGCGCACGGCACTGCCCAGCCACGTCCAGGCTGCCGACTTGAGGTTCATCTCGTTTAAGCAGATGGCGATGAGCAGCAGAGCCCGCGCGTTCTCCAAGACGTAGTCATTGTTCCACGGATCGATCAAGTTTCGAGCCACTTCAAGCAGCTCCGCGGCGCGATACGCCCGGTGAGCGTGCGGGTCTGGCGCGAACAGGCTGCCGAGTGCAAGTGCGGCGAAGAAGGTGGACAGCCAGGCAGGCTGGAAAGACTTCTGGCTGCCGAGACGGTAGAGGTCGTCGACACCGCTGGAAAATGACGGCCAATGGAGGATGGGAAACATGGTGTGCGCGGAGCCATAATAGGAGTGCAGCAACTGGTCGGTGGTCTGCCTCGGTGGCAGCTCAGGCCGTTGCGGGTCGAATAGGGGGCTTGGTGCCGAGTGTCGGTACTGAACGGGCGACTTCCAGATGCCTCTTGAGAAGGCCTGTAGATTCGACCGGACAATAGAAAGGTCGTGCATAGGTGCTGGGCGTTTCCTGCGCTTGGGGTTTGTGCCCATTTCAGGTAGTTGAGGAGGCAAATGCTCCAAACCCTCAGCGTCCACGTCCATCTGGCCCTCCCGTTCCTGCAGCATGCGCCTGAGGTTGCCGTTATCTCTTCGAAGCCTCTCCATCTGCTTCTCAAGATCCTGCACCTGCTTGATCGATGACATTCGCCGGTTCGTCTCCTTGGTAAACTGACACTTGACGCTGCGACTTGAGCATTCCGAACAGCTGCTGGTCTCGGTGGCGTCACATTTGACCTTTCTTTCCCTACAGGCGTCGCAGCTGGGGTCCTTTCGCCGTTGGCGGTAGGCCCTCTTTTGTGCCTGGGACATGGGCGGCAAAGGGGCGTTGGATGGGCCGGGTGTGCTGGCTACCGAGTCGGCCGATGGCAGAGAGTCCCGTCCCAAGATAGAACCAGCCGTGACGGGAGTGTACGACTGGAAGGTGTTCTGGTTGATGGAAGGAAGTGGCGGGATACCGATGGGTTGAAGCGGCGCCGCCGCCGTGGTCCTAGGACCCACGTTCATAGCTCCTCCCCCAAAGTACTGGCTCGTCGGTCTCGGTGACGGGGCGGAAGACACCGACGAAGAGTCGTACGATCGGTGTGACAAGTTGGGAGATCGGGCGTACGGGTTGTGTGACGATGCAGATGCAGCCATGTCGGAGGGCCGGCTGGAATACCAATGCCCTGTCGCAAGTCTAGGGGTGGTCTCCGCACGATCCCCTAAAGACTGAATGCCAGGTAGCTGTCGGTCAAGAAACATACAGACCTGCGGCAGATGCCCTGAGCCAGAGGAACGCAGGTGGCCGATGAGGCGTTGTTGTATATGCCGTTGAGTAGCGTTAACCTTGCCGCGCTGGTCTAGACAAGTAGTAGAACAGGCTTCGAGCGCTGTAGGGGCAATGCCTGTTACAACCGGCTGTGTGCTTTGATCCGAGTGGCAAGCTGGCGGGGCTGATCGTGTCTTCGTGGCGGTATCCCGTCGAGTTGCCGCGGGTTGTAGTCTGTGTGACTCTGTCCCCTCCAGGACCTTGATGGGATGCTGCCGGTGCTGTGCTGGAGCTGGTGCTACCGCCGGCTTAGTCGTCCGACCAAACTGACCATCGAAACAACCAACTTAGACAAACCGGAAGGCTATGTTGCCGTTATGTGCCGGCTCCCAGCAGTCACGAGGCGGGCTATATGCCATGCGGTGATATGAATAGACCAGTGTCGGGGTTGCCTCAGCAGGTTTGAAGCTTCGTGGTAGCTAACGGGGGATTCCTTGGTGCGGGTTTGCGCGCGCGGGGCCTGAAAGCACAGAGACACGCTACCGCCGGCAATCATGCGAATGATGGGATGGAGGGCCGGGCGACAATCGGCGAAGTCTGACACGGGCTGGACAGGTCGAGTCGGTCGAAACACACAAGCTGCGCGTATCTATACAGAAAAGGTCGTCAAGGTAGAGAGGAGGAGAAGAAAAGAGAGGTGCGGATGTGTTGAGAGGCCGGATTGCAGGGCACTAGGAGGGTATAACACGGAACGTTGTAGGCGTCAGAATCGTGGTCGTGGTGCGAGTAGCAGGGGAAGGTTGCGGCAGCGAGAGCGCGGGAAGTGGGAGGGGATCAGAGTAGTAGGCGCCGGCGCGAGGGTCAAGAGGGTCTGACAGGGTTAGATACTCAACCGTCACTGGGCGAGTGCCGCGGACGCTGTCTGAGTAGTCGGCACGGCTATTGACGATGGTCTGCGATCCATCGAGCCATGGGCTGAATCCGGGGCCCTCCGCGCGTTAAAGCAGATTCGGGAAAATTATCTGGAGTGGTGGAGGGCCTCCAAGGATCCCCTGCTTGCGAGCACCGAGCAGGGGCTGGCAGGGGAGCAGGGCTGTGAGTGATACTCATCAGCCAGAGTCGTTAACGTGTTTCGACTGAGAGGAAAGTGGGCATGGTCGCTGGGGGCCCCTGTCCCGGTCCTTTGCCCTTTTGCTGGCTGGTCGAGTGGCTTGGCAGACCCCTGGATCCCTGTACCCCTCAAGGAGACCTCGACGAAGACGCCCAGGGTCCGGTTCAAGGACGGACGTCGACTCAGTCGAGAAAACAGGGTCCCTGGCCCGCGACTCGACAGCGCCGTCCCGTGCTGCAACGGCACCGTCCGCCCACGACCTCGTCCACTCAGGCCCGGCTGGCCTTGTAGCGAGGACTGCTGGGAAGACTGGAGTGTTTGGCGCGTTCCATCGCTGTTCGGGCATGCAACCGAACATCTCAGCGAGCTGACTCGAGCCATCCATCCCCTATGGTCTGGTATAGGTCAAGGGGTGTGGAGAGGAGAAGAGAAGAGGGGGGGGGGGGGGGGGGGGGGGGTTCCCACCGCCTCAGGAAGCATGCAACCATGCCGGCATCTTTCTTGAGAAGAGCTTTGCACTGGGTCTTCGTCCACGGGCTGGCATGCAGCAGCGCCGCAGGTTCACATTCGTTGGTGGGGAGCTTGTGGCCCAGCGTGTCGTTGTCGTCCGAGTTAATCAACCAGAACTTGGGTCCACCAACGGATTGAGCGAGTCCTATTTTGGGATGATGCGCAGCAGAATCCTCCTCGAGAAAGCTGGGTAGAAGAAGCCTGTCGCCACGAGTCCGACATGCCAGAACAGCCAACTTTCCCAACCAGCCCTCGCAGCACGAGGGGATGCAATCTGTCGGTCACCTGGTTTCTCAGGCGATGGCCATTTCCCTTTTCTGGGGTTGAGTGCCGAGTACCGAAACGGTAGAGGGCTAGACGTCGAGACTGTGGGCGAGGTTGAGCACGAGGAACAACCATACACCCCGCCTGTTTGCGACGCATTGGAGCCCTGTCCGTGGTAGCTTGGCCCGTCGGGGGATTTAGCTGACACGGCCCAAAGACCGCTGGTCCGTGGTTGATGTTTCGTGACAGGCATCGCTTGGGCCATGCAATAGGCGGACCGATGTTGTCATAAAATTCGGCACAACGCCCGTGGCACTCATTTTCGATTGACACAGTAAATGGGATGGACAAAGGGTGCGATGTGCAACGCGCAATGTACAGCATCCACGACGGTGTGCGTGCCATCCCAAGAGCGGGCGTTTGAACTCGTCCTGTCCACGGATGGCTGCCATGCAACTCCCCCCCCTCCACCGCATGGCTTTGTGTGACGTGATCTGTCTAGTCACCGACCGAGTGGTCGTGCCGTGTGATGAGGTCGAGATGTGGGAGTGCCGTCACCGGGCCGGTCGCATTGCCAGGGCTCGTCTCGTCTTTTCGCAAAAGTGTCAGCCACCATCAGCACAGCACGGCTGCACTGCAATACGGTGGTCGGCACAACGAATAGCACATGCTTGTACTCCTTAGAGGCGAGCGTGAGTGGTCTGCGGTGCTGTCACTGGCAACGGCTTCTGGCGCCTTTGCACGCGTGGCGCAATGGGAAGCGCGCCGGCGTCGGTCACCAGCGAACATCACAAGGGCAGGGGGTGTACGGCAACTTTGACTGCTTTGGATCGATTCGAGGCTTCCGCGTGCTGGACCAGTCGCTTGTTGAACAGGGCTTCAGGGTGCATGGCAGGGGGTCGGAATGAGCTGGGGCTGTCTTGGGGGCCCGCCTGTGGAGCGCGGGAATCTGCAGGTTGCCGGAAAGGAACACCGCCGGCTGGCTAGGCCAAGCCATTTAACCCACAGGGCGGGCTGATGACCAGGGACTCGGCTACAGTGCACGAAGAACGGCAGAACAGGGCAAGGTGTGGCGGGCCGTTGGTGTGTCGGGGAAAGGGGGGAGGGGGGG
>JPET01000006.1:153043-271307 GCA_000732205.1 Verticillium tricorpus MUCL 9792
GGGGGGGGGCCAAAAATGGTGGTCGAGACATGTTGGGTTTGTGGCAAGTGTAGTATCGAATGAGTGTTCTGCGTGGTTGAGGTGCTGGCGCCGTCTCCACGACGATGTGACCAAGGCGACAAGCCCAAGCCGAGCGAACCGCGGCTTGTCGCGACGACCATTGATGGTACATGGCTATGTAGTATTGGTAGCCTCCCGAGAACGAGACCTGGAAAGGGGCTCCAACGCTCACGGTCTCATCGGCCGTTAGCTGTCGGC
Source organism: Verticillium tricorpus MUCL 9792 (assembly GCA_000732205.1). NCBI lineage: Eukaryota > Fungi > Ascomycota > Sordariomycetes > Glomerellales > Plectosphaerellaceae > Verticillium > Verticillium tricorpus. Next base: position 153,302 of record JPET01000006.1, read on the forward strand.
GTGTCCTCAACTTTGGCGCTTTCGATAGATGCTGGAGCTGCTCCTCGAGGGTAGCTGATCCAGCTGATTTCTAGCCCGCAACTGTCGCCAGTTCGAGCGTCTGTATGCTCAGGATTCTGGCGGGGCATGGCAACCTGCAAAGCTGGACGAGCAAGGACGATATGACGATGCAGAACCACAGCACCTCTCGGGGATTGTCCGCGCAGGTAACCGAGGGCACCCCCGTAAGACCTGGTGCTTTGGTTGTTAGAGTGACATGGTAGCCGATGGATGAACTTGCCTCGTTGGGTGTTCCCATGCAGGTTTACTGCATGTCGAGTCAAGCCTGTAAGTTTGGGGAGGGCCAGGCTGCCACCAAGGCCCAGTCACGAGCAGACAGCCGCTTGCGGCCATATGTAGGGCGCGTCACGCACCGGGTCCCTGGATGACAACGACATGATTCGCCTGGTCCATCAACCAGAGCATCAGAACGGTACCGATAGCTCACGTTGCGCGTTCGCGAAGCCGAGATCGCCGTTGGAAGGGGCGTTGGGGAGGCCCGAGGTCCCTGTCCAGCCAGGGTGCGTGCTTCTTTGCCCGATAATGAGGGCCCACAGGGATTGACAAGCGGGCGAGATGGCGCGCTGCAGCCACAGTGGATTAGCAAACTTGGGGGGGGTTCCGCTGGCATGCCCTGTGGGATTGGGCTTGTCTTGGTTCCCTGTCTCAGACAGCGTCAACAGCAGGGGCTCTAGGACGGTGCTAAGCTTCTCCGCCGACAGCCGACGTTGGCGTGGGTTGCTGGCGTTGGTCGATGGTTGCTGGTGGTGGTGTGTGTGGTGCGTGCTGCAATGGTCGCCATACATGTGGTAGGTTGCGCCGTGGCCATGGTCGTGGTGTGCGGGTGCGGTGCCGCAACGGTTTCGGTAGCGATAGTGGCAGACGGGAAGGACGTATCGGAGTTCGGGTCATCAAAAAGTCTGTTCCGCTGGCTCCCACTCTTGTTGAGTGCAGGATGGTTCCGTCTCGGTGCCGATCCCCCTTGCTGTTCGTCTGGATCTGAGGCGACTGAACCACACGACATCCTTCATCCGGGGCCACACGCTCGTTGAGTAGTCCCCTTCCCACCCCCGGCCCAAGGTACTCGATCAATCCTTCGGCGTCTCGTGCCAGGCCACGCAGGCCTGCCGTGCGGGCGGGCGATGCCCTGGCTGACTTCTGTCCCTGTTGCGCCGTTCTCGGTCGTCAAGGCCGCCTCGAATATACCCCAGAAGAGGAGATCTGCCCGAAGGACACCAGGACGGGAAGGATTGGCGCATTCCTGATTATTTCGACATTCAGCGGCCTGCCTGCCGGTATTCGGCTCTCCCAGCTCCTTGCCGAGCCTGAAAGGTGAGGGGAGGAAGCCGGGAAGCTCCACGAGGTCATGCACCGCCCGTCAGCGAATCCCTAGCGCGGCTGGGCTCGCCTGCCGAAGTGGCGCTCGCCAGGGCATGCTGGCAGCGCGGGGCGAGGGGCGGTTCCGTCGGATCAGGGGCGTTGTGGCGGACAGTGCTGATGCTGCGACATCCGGCCACGCTTTGTACCCTTCTCACCTGCAAGCGAGAGTCAAGTGTCGATGGAGACCGAGTGGGCAGCCGTTTGTGATTGCAGGAATCTCCACCCCTAAATTGGAAGAGGGCGCATGGTAAGTGTCACGACGACGTGTAGAACGGTATGGGACGGCGAAACCTCGACGAATTGCATTACTGTCGGCAGTGGCAGTTGCATCCGTGAAGTGCCTGCCTCGCCTCGGGTCTTTTAGGAGGTAGATGGACAAGTAGGTAGGCAGGTACAGGTAATAACACCTGCCTCAGCACAATTTGGTCGCCCGTTGCAGGTCTCCCTGCCGCGCGGAGGTTTCGTCTTGGGGGTGGGACGGGGGCAAGAAGACCCCAAGGCGCCACCTAGCTTACAGGGCTCACAACGGAGGCCAGGGGTTGATGACCGTCTGCCTTGACATGTTAGGTTTGCGATTGACCTCCATCACCTCGACTCTTGACCAGCATCGCGGGAGATCTTGTCGCTTCTGTCGCTAAACTCCTACTAGTGCTCGGAATATTGCCCCCCCCTACCAGAAACCAGATGGTTCCGTCCTGCACAGCATCCAGCATCGTCTGAAGTTTCTTGGTCGTCACATCTCCTGGGCTCGACTCTGCACAGTATCTCGCAGTCGCCACCGCATCAGAACCTCCGATCGATGGGCCCGACCAACTTAGTCTTCTCAACTAGTGACAAGCCATCTGCAAACCCACAGTCCTTTTTCCCCCGGCGGCCTGATCCCAGCAACTTGACAAGCACTTTGTTCTAGCGGCCTGTGCCGCCTCGGAGACCACTCCGCTGCGAACTTCATTGGGCAGCGTCTCATCAACCTAGGTGTCCTGTCCTGTAGGTTGGGTTTCTAGTTCGTCTGGCGAACCTCTGGGTTGACTCCCATCTGGCAGGTTTGGGACGGCCACTAAGACCCGGAGCAGTCAGCAACCAGCAGCCAGCAGCCAGCGTCTGACAGGACGGCCTCGGTGCGCAAGTACTCTCGCATCAAGAACGCCAGTTGATGGCGCGCGCTGACACACGTTCAAGAGACCAGAACGAAACGTCGTCCGCTCTGACGCCGCGCGCTGCGTCTTGGCTGCTTTCCCGCCCGCGTCGACGAGACGCTCCTCATCTCCTTGAATCATGACAAGCCCGTTGTGCGCACCGATCGCTTCCTCAACGGGCAACACGGCACGTCGGCAGATGCCCTGGGCCCTCGCTTCGATCGTCTCGGCGTACTAAACTCGCATCTTCAGCGTCGACGATTCCCAGCCCACCAGGCGGTCGAGATCACAATGCGGTGCATTCGTCGTCCTTGCCGCCTGTCAAGCCTAGGGTGCCCTGGCTTACCTGGGATTCTTCGGACACCCAGGATCATCCCAGGCATGGCCTTTGCAGGATCATGCTGTGATCTTACTTCGACCATCGCCCAAGATCGGCAACTCTCTTCCCACCAGCTAAATGCCCCCCCCCCCCTGTCTATATTGCCTCCGGCAAACTTGGCCACACAAGTGCGCCGGAGTTTTTTGTGGCCTCCGCAGCGACACAGGAGGGGGCACACGTCGCTGCCACCATGTGTCTGCCTCCAGTCCACAGCGGACCCCTCTGCCCTCCAGCCCAACCATCCAGTGACTTTGATGTGCGACACATTACCGTACAACACGCTCAGGCTCATCACAACCGCTACATTGCTTAGGCACATGCATAAGTCAGTAGTAGAGCGTCCTGGCATGCAACGGAGCGCCTTGTTAGGCGGCGTTGGACCGCCCTGTTTCGCACCTGACAGATATCGGGTCATTTCTATCGTCTTGTTGACAGATTCAACTGTCCCTACAACAAAGCGATCAGGACAACTGCCAGACAGGAATCTGGATTATCGAGCATGGGCTGGGGAGCAACATTCAGATCTGAGACCCTCGCGGCACGATCTTGGGTGGTTTAGCCATTATCACCCAGTCTTCGGCGCACTGCTTGGTTCGCGTCCAATATGTGGCACAAGATCGGACCATTCATCTCTTCGGATGCTGGTGCCATGCCGGCACCAGGACATGTGCCCTAACACACAGACCTTTGACTCACATTTGCTCAACCCGTACAACGTTCTACAGTTTGGCCACGTTCAATGCCGGCATCGCGGATTCCCCAGGTTGGCGGTAAGTGGGATACCGACGATGCCGGGGAATTTCACTGAGTAAGAGGCTCTAATAGGCAGGTCGACAGGGTAGCTGGCCCAAACAAGGTCGAGGACCGATACAGGTGTTTCCACGCGGACGGAATGCCGATCATCAGATTCTGGAGCGCTCCCTTGCAGGGCACCTCGCAGGCGCGGCAGGACGGCAAGACGCTTGCTCTGCTGGCGGTCTCGTCGATGGCTGGCACAGCCCCCTCACAACCTCCGTCCTCCGTTGGCCTGCCTATCAACCAGCGCCAACATCTACCACATTGGGGTGGACGTTGCTGAGAGTTTTCCTCGTCGGGGCACGTCAGTTTGACCAGGCGTAATGTTGGTACGACTGCACGCCAAGCCTGGCTGGCGATACGCAGAGCTCCTTGGGGAGCGGTGCAACGGCACACCGAGATGGACGGGCTGACCATGGGCCAACACACCCAAACCAAGCTAAAGTATCAGAAACGGGACACTCTCCGTCAGTCTAGAGCGTCAGGAGCGTCCCTCGCAGCTCAAGGAACCATCCAAGGCCGACGAGTGTGACATACGTGATGCAGGACAAGGTAGTATTGCAGCCACCCAGGGTGCAGGCGCCTGGATTCGGACATGGACGCCGCCTGGGTGCTTTGTACATGGATGATGCAGCGTGTCATTCGGTACTCCCGCCGGCGGGCCTCGCAGACATCGACCAGGGGCTGTCAGGCCTGCAAGGCCCAACTGGGGGTTGCAGGGCAGCTTGGATAGTCCGGTGGGATTGTCATCCTCGCAGAAGTCTCCAGGCTGGTTGAGTCGAGCAGGACTCGGCAACTCGAGTGCCTCGGGTGACCACGCGCTCGCGCCAACCCCTCGACATCCGGAGCCCAGCGGTTCGTCAAGCGGGTTGGCTGACTGGCTGCCAAACCAACCTTGTGCCACGAACCCCGCATCCCATGCTGACCACCGTCGCGAACCGCGCCCGTGCCGCCGACCCTCGAAGCGCATCCAATCGTCGGGAAGCCTTGAGTAGTCAACGCCTAAGCGAAGGGCGGTGACAGACATGATCTCGGAGCACCGGGGAATCGAACGAAGCCACGTTCCGCGACCGAGACCATGCCCCCGATTAGACCACACGAAGCTTTCTACTCGCCCTTGCGTCACGCCCGCGGACAACGATGCGCCCTCGCCTCACACGTGTGAACCAGTCGGCTCCTTCACCACGGCCAAAAGTCCCGACTCGTGGAGTTCCGATTTGCAATTCTTGCCGAAACCCCCGCCCCCCCCCCCCCTTTGAATGTAGGCATAGAGCCAGAAGGAGGGGCGGGGCTACGGGGACCAGGCATCTTGGATTTCATCCCCTGCCAGGATCTGGGTTACTGGCTAGTAGGCCCTCGTCATGAGGCGCAGCATGATGATGGGCTGCTGCCAATAAAACAGCAAGTCAATCGGCAGAGCGAAGGTCCTCGGTTGGCGCCGTACTCACAAAGAAGCGGCGATGTGCATGACAGCGCTCTACTCAGGCACATGACGTTGCAGGATGGTGTTTCCCGGACTGGTATTGTTTGACGCCTAATGTCTTCACAGCCCTGGCGCAACTGGCCCTGCCGCCAGCTCCTCAGGTTCGTGCGATGTCAGATTCATCTCGTCACCGGTCTCCGGGGCCGCCTTCAGCCCGGTGCCAGCCATACCCCTGAATCCAGTTCGAGCCGGGGCAGCAGGGCACAAAAGCAGTGACAAGCACAGGCACAGACACAATTCCGGACACAGGGGCGAACCTGGGTGAGAGATGGGCGGCTGTCATCGAGCTTAAGTGGGCGGCATGGGGGCCGGGCGCACGAACGCACCGCCATGCACACCAGGCATATGAGATAAAATCCCCTTCCGGTTCCCGCCCGGCCGTAAGGTACAACGGTAAGGAGCATCGACAGCCAAGCCCACCATCAAGCTTTTCGCCACCCCCGGGCTCTTCTAGCTGGAGAGGTTGTGCGGTGGCTGTCGACGAGCAGTCGAGGGAGAGAAGCGCGATCGGTGGTTGCGACGGATCGTGTTACAGCGCCAGCACCAGCACCAGCGCGCCAGAACCAGCATCAGCACCAGGCCTCGGACCTCCACGATCCATCACCCCGTCTCGGGACAGTGCCCCGAGCCAGATGCCAACAACCTGCTTGCCCGTCCGTCCTTCCGCCCGTCACGCCTGCCTGTCACACAGGGATTTGGGGGCGGGTCCTGCACCTTGGGATTTTCGGCTGTGATCGCTGATCGAGCCCTCTTAGCACCACTGACGTTTGTCGACCCACGGCCCCTGACAGGGACACCCTTGCCCAGGGAGGTCCAACTGCCTGGGGCTCAACTGCGAGCGACGTGTCTCCTGCTCAGTGAACGAGGCACGACACCTGCACTTCTCCCACCACACACACATACACAGGCTACACAAGGCTCGCAAGCCGACCATGGCACGTGAGGAGCAGACGAGCTTACACCAGACACTCACGGGATATTCCGTGGCGGGTAGCGTGCGACGAAGGGAAACCGTTCAATCTGCGGTTCCCCATATTGTCTCCTGGTCGAGAAACTCTTTCCCTCGATTTCCTCTTTAGACTTCGAGCATCTCATCTTTGGCGGTTTGTGGATCAAGCGTGCCAGCCAAGAATCATCTTCGCCGTTCCCATCTTCCCGACGAGGCCCCGACGTTTGGCACCCCAGACGCGAACCGTCCCAAGATCTAGGATGACTCCTGTCGATTGTCACTGTCTTGCCGTGGGGCGGCAGGGATCTGGTCTTTCCCCTTTCTTCTTCATTTCAAACTGTCTTGTTTAGTTTCGCCCGTCCACTCTACCTTGCAATCCGTTGCGCGTATGCTCTGTCCCTCGCCAAACGACGAGCGTCGTTGAGACGGCCCCAGTTAGCTGTGCCGCGCCGTCTTCGTGGGTGGACATTAATGCCGCAAGTGCGGGTTGTCTCCCCCACCGGCGAGGGGCGGAGGGGTTTAGTGATTGGGGCCATGGGCAGGGCTAGAACCTCAGGAAGTCGGTCTTCGTAGGCAGTCTCGGAGCTGTTAAGCGGCAGTGGGCGATGGAAGACGGGTCGGCACGCGTCCGCTGTGACGTCCATGACATCCGTGGGAAGACAGCAACGTGGGAAGACAGCAATGGCAGTCGGGTCGCTAGGACGCCACTGACTGTTACCCAAAGGACCTGGCCAACCTGGACGTGGAACGCAATGGACGGGCGAACAGCATGCGGGCGAGATCAACCGTATTTGTTCGTAGCAGAGGGGGCCGCCGACCTCCGACGGCATGGATTACTGGCATGAAAATCGTTATCAACGACGACTTCGTAGGCTCTTGCATCTTAACTCGGATACCAAACGACTATTAAAAGCAAGCTCAATCAACGGTGTACATGACGTTTGGGCCGCAGACCTCGACTATAAAGCCGTATTCGAGCTGAGTGACAAGTTCCAAACATCAGCAGCCAGCACCAAACCGCCACCATGTGCCGCGGTGATCTTCACGGCTTTCTCCAAGCTCTCCCGAAGTGCGAACACCACGTCCACATCGAAGGTACCCTCTCGCCCGAGCTCCTATTTCAGCTGGCCGAGAAGAACGGGATCGCTCTGCCTTCGGACACCGATGCCTCGTTTGTCAGTCCGACGTCACTGCACGCACGCTACCGCGACTTCACCTCGCTCGACGACTTCCTGCAGTATTACTACACGGGTTTCTCCGTCCTGCTCACGGCCGACGACTTTGCCGAGCTAGCTTACGCCTACCTCGTCCTCGCCCACAGCCAATCGGTTCGACATGCTGAAGTGTTCTTCGATCCCCAAGCGCATACCTCGCGTGGCGTCTCCTATACAACGGTCATCGATGGGCTATGCGCTGCTCGCCGCCGCGCCGCCGTTGACTTTCCCGGACTGTCTGTAGCTTTCATCCCCTGCCTCTTGCGCCACCTGCCCCTCCCCTCTGCCCACAGCATGCTCGATGAGATCGTCACCGCAGGCCATTTTTTTGATGGCACTCTCATCGGCTTCGGCATGTCCAGCTCAGAGGCTCCGTATCCGCCCACCGTCTTCTCATCGGTCTACGACGCGGCAAAGAAGGCAGGCATACAAAACCTCACAGCACATGCCGGTGAGGAGGGGCCTCCAGCTTTTGTGTCATCGGCACTCTCCGACCTCGGTGTCGGTCGCATCGACCATGGCCGCCGGGCCGCCGAGGACGCGACGCTGCTGGCGCAGCTCGCGCGAGACAAAACCATGCTGACGCTGTGCCCCATGTCGAACGTCGTGCTGCGCGGGGTCAAGCGCGTGTCGGATCTCCCCATCCGCGAGTTCCTGGATGCCGGTGTGAGGTTCAGCATCAACAGCGATGATCCTGCGTACTTTGGGGGCTACATCCTCGACAACTACTGCGCCGTGCAGGAGGCCTTCAACCTCAGCGTGGAGGAGTGGGCCGCCATCGCCACGGGTGCGGTGGAAGGGAGCTGGTGTGACGAGGCGAGGAAGGCCACGCTTCGGACAGAGGTTGACCGAGTGGTGGACGAGTGGCAAAAGACGCTGGCCGCGGTGTGAGGCCAGGCACCGGCAGATAGATAGACATCTCATGGAGCGAGAAATTTTCGCGAAGCCGCCACTCGGAGGCATGGATACGTGGCAGAAGGGTCTCGCCATGTAGCTCTGTCTCCTGCGGGATGTCCACCTGGGTCTTGTTCGTTGTTTCAGAGTCTACGCTTTCTGTCGTGTCTTGGCCAGTGCCAACAATGACTGCCGGTCTTGTACGAACTTGGTGAATAAACCAGTCAACTTATTCCCCTAAGTCTAGATAATTGAGTTGGTCTCAGGTGGTCGAAGTAGTCAAAAACGAGTGAAATGGTATGGAACGGGGCGCAATAGGATGTCTACAATGGAATCTGAACAAGGCTAGATTCTACGACATAAACAAAGCCCCATCTCTATCAGATTCGAAGAAATCTTGGCGATGACACTGACCCGTCTTGCTCACCAGCTCACGCGCAGACGCCAAACGCATTCTGGCACCCGGTGCCGCAGTGGTCGTTGCTGACGCCGCAGAAGTTGTACTGGCTGCAGCAGGTACCCGCCAGACACACGTAACCCTCGTCACCGGCGCACGCACCGTCAGGTCCGATGACACCGGTGGGCGTCACGACGCTGGTGATGGTCAGAGTGACGGGGACCGCGGTGGCGGTCGGGGTCGAGGTGCGCGTCGTGAGGTACCAGTTCTCCTCGGGGTCGCCCAGGCACTCTCCGACGGGGACGGCCGCGAGGTTTGTGCCCGCGAGGACCTCGAGGAAGGCGGGCACGAGAACCTCGGCGGTGTTCTGGTGGACCTGTGATTTGTCAGGAGACTGCCTTCTTTCCGGGATCAGGACGGAGGTTCTGAGGGGGTTAATCATACGTCGTGAGCCAGGGCGATGGAGCCGCCGGCAGCCAGCTTCTCCTCGAAGATGCCAACCGATGTCGTGTTGCCCAGGTTGTTATAGCGCCAGTCGTCGGTATCAAGGTCAGCGTCGATGACGTGGTAGCCGAGGGCACCGAGGATCGACAACGTATCGGCGTTGTAGCTGAAGTAGGGCGGCCGCATGTAAGTCGGGTACTTGCCAACTAGGTTGATCAGAGTGTCCTCGAGTGTCGTCATGTCGGCGATGATGTCCGCGTCAGACAGGGTCGAGAGATCAGGGTGCCTGTTAGTGTGAGATCCGAGCTGGTGACCTTCGGCGAGGATGCGGTTGACGGTGGACTGGTAGTCTTTGATATTTCCCCAGTTCTGGCCGTTGACAAAGAATGTGGCCTGGCTTTCGGGTTAAACGGACTCGGGCTCATATCAATAACGGGATAGGGCAAACTCACCCTGACACCGGCCTCCTTCAGGAGGTCGAGGACGTGGTCCGTAAAGTTGAAAGGACCGTCGTCGAAGGTCAACGCAAAGGTACCGGGCACAGTGCAGCTCTTAATGGCAGAACCGATAGGTACGCTGCTGCCGCTGCCACCGGTGGGACTGGGAACATCACTGGTGACAGGGCTGGCGATGCTGCTCTCCGGGGCGGACGAGTTGAGCGCGGCCGCGGACGGGACGGCCAGAGACCTGACCGTCACGCCGGACACGAGCAGCATCTGGAGGTAAGATGGGAATTGCATGTTGAACGGAGAAAGAGAGACTTGGGTGAGGACAAAAGAGTGTGGTGTATCGAACAAATGCAGTCGACAGGACGAGATTCTCCAAAGATGGGAAGGCTATCTCATCTTCTAGTACTGCAGTCGTAGCACTCGGCCTCATATATTCACCATGCTGGCTGCCATGACCCTTGCTTGAAGCACTTTGTGAGAGTTCACTCCATCCATGCACTGGCGTGATAGTCGAGTCATGGCCCATAGGGTCTACCGTGGAGCGCCGCTGCGACTCAGGTCGAGAGTGATACTAGCCGTTGAAGCCGATGACAAAGCGGCAGTTGCTTCGCCTCGAATATATCATCACTAGAGACTTGGCACTAAAGCACAACGTCCAATTGGCCTTTAAATGTCATGACTTGTGAGAGCGAGGATCGTTATTTTGTTGGACCTTCATGGAGGCAAGATACATGGGTACGGACGGCAGTGACTGTCTATTGTCTACCCACATACACAGTTCTACAGTCACGGCTTGTTGTGACCCTGACAAGAAATTGTCGCTAATGCATGGCCACCTTTCTGTCGGTCTTCCCGTTCACAGTGATCCCATTCTCTATTGCCCGAGAACACCCCAGCATACACACCCATGATCTCAGAAGAAACAAGTTCCATTGATCGCATGCCTCCTCGGTAGTTGCAGCGCCTTCCGAGTAAGCCACATTCCCGCGACAAGCATCATGACTCGGGGCCCCTTGACAGAAGCTAGACCTCGAAGCTTGAGTGCCCCTCAAGATTGTTGGGCTTGACCTTTCCCGCCCCAGCACCTCCACATCCACCAAGCGACCCAGTCGGCAGCACCGCCGGCGATGCTGAACCCAGCCGATTCCGCCTTATGACAGCTGCCCTCATCTCCGAGGCTCCCGTTCCGGGTGCCCGGTTGGGCAGCCGTCACGTCACAGAACGACATTCGAGAAGGATGAACCCTAGCAGGCGGGCCTGATCATGCGTGTGTATCCCAGGTTGACCGTATCAAGTAGCGGTATTTGCAGAAGCCCGTCGTACATGGTAAGTCATGTCCATTCGGAGCGTTCAACGATTCCGTCCCCTTGCCAGGGTTTGCCTATCCTGGGCTAAGCCCTGGACTAAGCCTGGGGACCCCACGATACTACTACAAGTATTTTGTTGTGGCGGAAAGAGAGTCACATCACTGACACCCACGGGATCTGACAGGCCTCTTCATGAAGTCGTGCTCGTGCATTGCTACACCTATCATGTTCTAGTCTTCTTCTCCCAAGCCTGTCAATCCCCCGGCAAGCCCCTGCATCCTCCGTCCGAGCAGATCATCCGAGCTCTTCAGCTTATTCAACCCTTTACCCGTCGTACCGCTCCTTGCCCTCCCGCCGTTCCTCTCCCCGCTCTTCCCGTCCGTGTCTCGGCCCTGTCCGTCAACGGCTGTGCTCCCACCCGCTCCATCCTCTCGTAAGTCCTGGTACGCCACTTCCTTGCCCTTACCTCTCCCGTTCCCCCTGGTCTTCTCACGGCCCCGTCCAGCCCTCGTCATCGCAATCTCCAACGGCCGGTCCTCGTCCGCGCTCGATTCCGTGAGCGTCCGCGAGTGGTGCTTCCCTGATCCATTGACCTTGGCAGGTGAATCCCCATCCGCCTGACGACGCGCGAGCTTCTGCTCGCGCATCTCCCTGCGCCGCCCGGCGTCCGCCTGCGCGAATATGTCACTAATCCACTCGGCTGACCTGTCAATCAGTCCCCAGGCTGGCGGGTACACTGTCGGGAATTGCAGGAACCCGTGGGAGACGCCCGGTAGCAGGGCTACTTCAGCAACATCCTTCTCGTTGAACCTCTCCCTCTTCCTTTCCTGTGCCGTGCCGTCTCCGTCTCCGTTCACCCTGCGCGACCGCTGCTGTTCCCACATGGCCTCCTTGACCTGTCTCAGGCGTGCGGCGAAGATGACCGTGTCGTCGACAAGTGGATCGCGCTCGCCCGTAAGGAAGTGAACTTTCGGAAACCTCGCGAGTAGCGCATCCGGCGCAAGGACGGGAGAGAGGAGATAGTCCTGGCTGAAGTCCGGGCGATTGTGGGGTCCGATGTAGAGGATGATCATGGCGCGCATCATCTCGGGGGTGAGGACGCGATCGTTGAAGTAGGAGATCATTGAGGACATGGCAAGGCGCGTCCGAAGGGGCTCGGCGTGGTGCGAGGTACTCTTTTTCCGATTCAGCGTGTCGGCTGGCGAAGTTGAGGACGCAGTTGTGGTGGGTTGGACGGCTGGTGATGGACCGCCGGGGCTGGTCAGATTCTGAGGTCCACCATGGGAGTATTCGGGCTGAGGGCTCTGAAGAGATTGCTTCACCGTGGGGCAATTCAGACCCTCGACTGACTTTAGGTCGAGAGACAAGTGCTTCGGCGGCGTGGTCTCATCCTCATCGTCGGACTGGTGAGGGGTGCCGACCAGATCGTTGTACTGCATGCTCTTCCGGCGGATGATGGACTTGTTGGTACCTCGCATGCGTCGGTCTTTCATCAGTGACATTTGCTCATCCGACATCCAGTTGCCAATGTTCATGTCGAGGCCTGGGTAGAAGAGGACCAAGCCGTCGGGCAGTGGCAGGTCACCCTGATTGAAGTATCGGTTCATGGGGGGCGACGTGCGCTCGACGATCATGAGCGTGGTAGCAGTGGCCAGGTTGCCCCCCGCGCTGTCGCCTGTTAGGATCAGTGTGGGCGTATCTTTGCCGGACATGCCGATGCAGCGACCGCGACTCTTAATGATGGTTGTATAGACGTCGAAGCACTCGTTGAGCGCATACGGATATGGGAATTCGGGTGCCTTCTTGTAGTCGAGGCTGAGAACTGGTAGGCCAGTCTTGACAGCCCAGGTAAAAAGCTTGTCGTCGTTGCATCGAGGATCCATTGCGACAAAGCCTCCGCCCGGGATGTCCAGAACGATCTTGTTGTGGCGTTCGAGGTCAGCAAGCGGCCCGTCATAGTACAACCAAGCCGACACCGGATCGGTGTAATCGCTGCCGGCGGGACGAGGTATGCGAACAGCGCGTGGCGGCCATCGCGTGAGACGAGGTCTCATGAGGCCCTGGAAAAAGTTGATGTAAGGGGTGGTGCCCTTGTTCCACGAAACGCGAAGATGTTCGACGGTCAGCATGCCCCGGACCTTGCGCACCTTCTCGTCGGCCTTTTCAGCGGCGACCATGTAGAAGACGGAGAAGACTACGCTGGCAATATCACGAAGCCATTTGGACTTGATCTTCATGGCGGTCCAGAAGCCTGCGTCGAGCGCGGTCAAGATCCAGGTGGCGCGGAAGTAGGCCGTGTCGTACATGTTGGACATGGGCTCCGGGCTCGCAAGACCGAACAGAGTGCTGAAGTTCCGAGCGGCGTATAGGTAGATCATGGTTAGGACGACCGTCTGCCATGCTGTGAGTCGCTTGGTGCAGAACCGGGAGAGGAAGCGGAAAAATGCCGGACCATGTTTGTGGCCTCTGAGCGACAGTCATCAGCCTCCCTGTTTGTCTATCCATCTGCTCGGTTGAGCGAAGAGCAGAGGCGAGTCTCACCGGTATGTGTAAGCGGACCAGAAAGCCAGGACGGCCAGGACCTGGAGCCTCCGTGACTTGACAGACGGCTTGCCGAGGACGTGGTCCAACATGGTGAGGCTGGATGCGAATGCAGATGAAAATGCTGTGCTGATGCGGATGATGTTGGAGACGAAGAACAGACGGACAAAGAGACGTTGTTACGTTGGAGAGACGTTGCGCAAAGCCCACTGGCGCCGTGTTCACATGACAGTGTTCTCCGTGCACAGAATGCCCCCGAAATCCGATCTCTGACTCGTTCACCGGAGCATGTGGTAGCGGTGCTGATGTGTTCAAAAGAGAGGACGCCCCAAGGATACAACTGTGATCGTAATGGAAGGGCTTGGATCGATGCCTTGTCGAGAATCTACCAAGGAGCGTAACGTGGAGCCGAGAAAGAAGAGAGAACACGCGTGTTTCAAGCGTTGGAGCAAGCGAAAAGGCGACCGATGGACAGAACGGGAGTTGCTCTGAGGTTATCGAGGCGAGTTGAACCTAGTCGAGGCTGTCGTCATGACCACTGGCATGTGAAAGTGCGGAGGAGTAGACCCGGCAGCTTCCCATGTCCGGCTCCCAGACCCCACGGCCTACCCGACCTATCGGAGTTCTGGGATTTGTGGCTGGAGACGAGTCGAACGGAGGATCTCCACGTGAGACATTCCAAACGGCGTTCTTTGGCCGACCGTTTTCGTCTACTGGTCCCGTGAGCACAGGGGGTTCGTCTTCCTCAGGTGATGAGCCGCGGAAGCCGAGATGTGCTGGCACTTCGTCAAATATGGTCACATCATCTTGTAAGATGACTACTCCACTGCATGGCGACAGCGACACCTGATGATGTTGCGAAGCATTGGAACTGACGAAGTGGTGGTGTGGACGATGATCGAAGGAAAGCCAAAAGCTCAAACGGTGGATCGCTCCTGGGCCCAAGGGAAGGTACCTGACGTAAGGTAAGGTACCTACCTAAGGTAAGGTAGGTACGTACCGAATGTCCCTGGAGACCCGGCCGAGGGTCGGAGCACCGCGCTTCTTATCGCCTATCGATAGTGGCATGTCCTCGATAAGACTTCGGCGTTCGAGTCATCCAGCGCGACATCGCCCAAATTTTGTCATAGGCCGGGGCTGATGACTTGGTGCTCTGCGACCGACATCTCCCTCAACTACAACCCAGAGTCAATCTGCTCCTCATTGACCAGACACACCTCAGAATGGCTCTCCGAATACCTTTCCGACTTCAATTGGCCAAGGCGCAAGTGCTGGCGCAGCCCGGCGTCTCTGTTGGTGCCCGCCTCGCTCGCCGCGGCCTCTCCACCACTGTATGTCTTCAATCTGCCAACCCCTCCAAGTCCAGCTTTCCTATGACTGACGAGATCCTTTTTGACCTCCAGACGCACAGGAATGCCCTCAGCAACCCCGAACCGACCGATGACTCCCCCAGTGCCGCTCTGGTCGCCGAACACGCCCCCTACATGGTCGCGACCTATGCCCGCCCCCCTCCTGTCTTCGTCAAGGGCGAGGGCTCCTGGATCTGGGATGTCGAGAACCGAAAGTACCTCGATTTTACCGCCGGCATCGCCGTCAATGCCCTAGGCCACTGTGATGCCGAGATTACCAAGCTCGCTGCTGACCAGGCTGCCACCCTCGTTCACGCCTCCAACCTCTACTACAACCCGTGGACCGGAGCCCTCTCCAAGCTCCTGGTTGAGAAGACTGTCGCCTCGGGTGCCATGCACGACGCCAGCGCCGTCTTCGTCTGCAACTCTGGCTCCGAGGCCAACGAGGCAGCCATCAAGTTCGCTCGCAAGACCGGCAAGCAGCTCGACAGCTCGGGGAACAAGTCTGACGTTGTCTCCTTCCGCAACGCCTTTCACGGCCGCACCATGGGCAGCCTGTCCGCCACGCACAACCCCAAATACCAGGAACCCTTCGCCCCCATGCTTCCGGGTTTCCGCGCGGGCACCCTCAACGACATTGAAGCCATTGACGCGCTCGTGACCGAGAACACATGCGGCGTCATCGTCGAGCCCATCCAGGGCGAGGGCGGCGTGACTGTCGCCACAGACGCCTTCCTCACGGCCCTCGCTAAGCGCTGCCGCGCCGTCGGTGCCGTCCTCATCTATGATGAGATCCAGTGCGGCCTGGGCCGTACCGGCACATTCTGGGCCCATGCCCACCTCCCAAAGGAGGCCCACCCGGATATCCTCACCACGGCCAAGGCCCTCGGCAACGGCTTCCCTATTGGCGCCACCCTCGTCAACGCCCACGTCGCCGACAAGATCAAGGTCGGCGACCACGGCACCACCTTTGGTGGCAATCCTCTCGCATCTCGCATCTCCCACCACATCGTCTCCCGCCTCGCCGATCCGGCCCTGCAGAAGAGTGTCCTGGTCAAGGGCGACGTCTTCCGCAAGCGCTTCGACGCCTGGCAGGCCCGCTGGCCGAGTCTGATCACCGAGGTCCGCGGCAAGGGCCTCATCCTGGGCCTGCAGCTGTCGCAGGATCCTACGCCCATCGTCAAGGCCGCCCGCGAGCGTGGCCTGCTGGTCATCACTGCTGGCACGAACACGCTCCGCTTCGTGCCGCCCCTGACCATCACCGAGGGAGAGATCCAGCAGGGCCTGGACGTGTTGGAAGAGGCCATCGCAGCGACGATTGCATGAGAGGAGATTCGCTTATTAAGTAAGCGGTGACGTTGATAGATGCGGTGACGAGCGCTGTTTGATGATTCCCCTGCGCTGGCATTCAGCGCTTAAAGAATATAGACGTAAATGTGTTCATGCTCTTTATATTGGTCAGCACCGTGCCCTGAGTCTATGCTGACTGAAAAGCTCGCTCTGCCTTGTACTGCCTTTCCGGTCCGACAAGAGATCTATGTCTGGGGCGGCACATAGTGATGACAGAGCGATGCGGAAAACAATGCTTGGGTCGAACGCAAAGCCGTCCTACAAATACACAAAGAAAGCCAAGCCAGGGAAAGCCCAGGCCAGCCCAAACGCCAATCAAGGACAGGCTACGCGCTTATTGTGCATGCGGTCTCTTGTCCCTCCTCCTGCAGTCCGCCTCCGACGTTGTACAAAATACGTGATGTGCGTCCCCAGCACCCACCGCTCAGCTCATGGGATGCGACATTTGCCGCTTACAGCGCACTGTAACCACCCCGTGTTCCGCTGCCCTGCACCGTGTTGAGCACGCTACGCACCCAGTCCTTCAACAAGTAGGGCACGTCCCTGATCGTGTCGCCGTGGGGAAGCAGGTCCCAGCCCCTAGCACCGTAGCGGTTGTAGTTGAGCCACGAGCCGAAGATAAGGTAGGCTGCGATGCCGAGGAACATGCTGTTACCATTGTCAGTAAGAAGCACCGCAGGCCGTTCGCGAGGGAGGGGTGACGCACATCATGACAAACCAGGTGAAAAAGCCCCAACCAGCGCTCGGGCTCTCCTCATCGTCGCCTCCGTTGCCCCCCTTGGGCGGATTCTTGAAAGAGTCTTCGCACGCCCATTGCGTCTTCCAGGTCAGCCGCAGGACGTCGATATCTCCCTTATCCGACGGGCCATAGCTCTCCCAGATCAGCGCCGCATCGGGCTTCAGAATCTGCTTCTCGCTTCCGTCCTGTTCGTCGCCCTCTCCTTCCTTCGTATCATCCCCCTTCTTGTCGCCCTCTTTCTTGTCCTCTCGCACCCTCAGTCTCGCCGGTGTGTCGTACAGGTCCTCCGGCGACGTCTCACCTTCGAGACCCGTCTTCTCGCGGTCGCAGAGGAACTCGATAATGGCGGTCTGTGGCCGTGCCTTTTTGTCGTGCAGGGGGTAGCGCCCGCCCTTCAGGATGAGACGAAGGCCCTCCTTATCAGCATCAGCGTGCGAGTCGGAGCCCTTGAGCCGCTCTGTCTTGGCGTCTAGGTTTCCGCCGCCCCAGTCCTTGAGTTCACCGGCGATAGGGATGACGCGCTCAATATCATCATGCTTCTGATCCTCGTCGCGGATGTAGCGCTCGATGGCACAGACTGCAGTGGGACGGGTATACTGTCAGTAGATGGCCGTATTGGCGAGGTTTGCGGAGCCTGCGAGCAGTAACCCACCTCTGGTCCCGTTGGGACACTCGTCACCCTTCTTGACGTCGCCTTTCCTTTGCAGCGGGGCACAGATGTCAAGGGTGTACGAAGTATTGGTATGCGAAGGCGGATGCCAGGTGGATGTGACGACAGAGTGCGGGCCCTTGAGCTTCGAGAGATTAAAGTCCGCATCGCCGACACGGATGTGTTCGCACCGCAACATCGCCGACACCGAAAGCGGTGCGAGAAGCAAGGACAGCAGAAAGGCAGTGTCTGTCCGTGGTGGGAGTGAAAAATGCATCGTCGGATGGTCTGGCGCGTGTCGCGTGAGGCTCAGAAATTGACACTAGGAGGATGGGACCGGCTAGAACGGGGGATATAGAGAGCGGGTGGAATAGGAAGCTCACACCAGATATAATGAGAGTGTTCGAAGGGTGTACAAGGAGTATTCAAGGTCAAAGCCAAGTATATAGCGGAGCAGGTCACTTGCAGTTCTATCGTTGAGAAAGCTGCTTGATTCCCAGGCAGCTAGGAATCGAAGGAGATCAGCGCCAAACAGGGAAGTTACATCATTGGACGCGTCGCATCATCCTCCAAACACACGTGATGCGTATCCCCTCGATGACTAATTCAAGTTTGCTCTCATGACAGGCTGCACGAATTTATCACCAGTCACTTCTCAGGACCTTTCCCACTCTCCCGGGACGTGATTTGATTGACAACTGGCAATACCGATTGAAGACCTGGTGATACTGTGGCTCATATGAACATGTCGAGCTATAATACAAAATCGCTGCCGTACCCGTGAACCAAACTCTCTCTCTCCCTATGCGGTACGAGTCCGTCAAGTAAAAAAAGCCAATCGCAAACCCTTCCTGACCTGTAGAACGCCTAACCATACAAGCCTTGCGAGGGGTATATAAGTGAGTCAATACCGTGAAAGCCTGTTCGTCCGCCTTTGCCATTAATCACAGTGCCGTAAAATCCCCCCTGGCCTCGAGATTCTTGGCCCGTCCACGTCGTCGCCCTCCTTGCCGTCCCCAATGCCACTCAAAACATCCTACATACCGTGATGACCCTGGCCCATCATGCCTCCCATACCTTGCATCTGCTGCTGCTGCTGCTGCATCATGGCCTGCTGCTGCTGCTGCTGCTGATGTTGCTGTAGCGCTCTACGCTGGTGGAGTATGCCTTGAACATTGTTCTTAGCTTGCATGAGGCAGTGCTTCTTGAATTGCTCCAGCTGCTCAGCAGGAATATTCTCGGCAACGCCGCCCCATTTGTTTGCCAGATCCTGGATACCCTTGTTATAGAGCATCTGACTCTGCATCCGAATTTGGGAGGTGAAGTGGTTGAGGTTGGTCTGGTGCTGCTGCTGCTGCTGTTGATGTTGCTGCTGTTGCTGCTGTTGCTGCTGTTGCTGTTGTTGCTGCTGGTGCTGCTGCTGCTGCTGCATCATCATGGCTTGCATATTCATGTTTTGTCCGTTCATAGCGTTTTGGGCGTTCATCATAGGCCGCTGCATGTGATTACCACCCATTTGTTGCTGCTGTTGCTGCTGCAGTTGAGCCTGCATTTGAGCCTGCAACTGTGGCGACATCTGACCCCCTGCCAAGTGATTCCCTTGCATATTGCTCAATTGCTGCGCATAGCGTTGCGCCATTTGCTGGTTGACCATATTGCCACGTTGGTGTTGGGGTAACTGTTGTTGCTGCTGCTGCTGCTGCTGCTGTGCTAGCATAGCCCGCCGTTGCATCTCCATTTGTATCTGCTGTGGCGTCATCTGCTGGCCATTATTAAAGTTCCCATTCATCATGCCATTCTGCATGCCATTCTGCATTCCGTGAGGCATAGACTGCGCCTGCTGAAGAGCCCGTTGTCGCTGAGCAATCTGGGCCGCAGCCATGTTAGGGTCCTGGTGCATCTGCTGCATATTGGGCGTCCCCATCATCATGCCCATCTGAGAGTTCGATGCCATCATGCCGGGTGGCGGACTGGCCTGGGTCATGCGCGGCGTCGCAGCCATGGCACGTTGAGGAACCGGCGTGCCTTGCATGTTGGGCGTTCCGTGCGGCATCCGAGGTGTTCCATTCGGATGACTCTGCTGGCTGGCTCGCGACATGCTGCTAGCCATCGGCACTCCGCCCATAGTTCCAGGATGCCCCTGGGCCACCGAGGGAGGACGCGGAGGGCTTGTCGCCATGTTGGAGTTGGTCTGTTGCATGGATACTGCACCAGGCATGGGAGAAGACATGCTGTGCGGAGTGCCTTGGCGGACCACTGGCGAGGATACTTGCTGCTGGCCAACTTGGGCAAACCGAGCCTGCGCTTGAGCAGGAATGCCATTGGGCACCCCGCTGGGGCCGGCGACACCATTGGGCATCCCACCATTGGGAAGCTGCGCATGTTGCTGCTGGCCAACGTTCGCGGTGTTTTGGTTGCTTCGTTGAGCCAGAGCAGCTTGCCGCTGGGCTTCTTGCTGTCGAGCACGCTTCTCGGCAGCCGCCTGCTCTCTTCGGTTCTTTTCCTCCTCGGCCTGTTGGCGCTGCGCAGCAAGGAGGGCCGCCTGCTGCTCCTGTTGCGCTTGCTGCTGCTGCTGCTGCCTCTGCTGGGCAAGCTTCTTCTCGTTCTCGGCGGCCTTGATCTTTTCCTGTTCCTTCTTCTCGGCATGTTCGCGCTTGATGTCTGCGATGACTTTAAAGCGCGCAAAGTTGGGTTCAAAAGCGGAGGTGACAGCTTCATTCTCGCCATCTGCTCCACTTCCACCACCCTGCGCACCTCCGCTATCCGCAGAGAGTCTATCGTCAAGTGTAAGCATGAACCGTTCTTTGTCGGCCGCGAAAGCAACATCTGCGGCCATTTCTGCGACAGTTCGCTTCCGAGTCTTGGGCTCGGGCGGTGGATTGCTGTGCTTAGGATGCGCCATGCTCTCCAGGAGACGAATCGTTTCTCTGACGTCCTTGGTAGGCTCAAGATTGAGCACTGGATTGGTTGCGAGTAGTATTTGAGCCTCGGCCTCGAGAATGTTGCCAGCATCGAGCTCCATGCGCTCCTTCTTCTGCTTCTTGGCAGGGGGTGGCATGCTCGACCCGGTGGGCGTAGGGGGTACTAGTGACATGGGTGTGGGAGGGACACCGTCAATGCTACCCCGGCCATCGGCAGACACTTGAGGCGTCGTTGTCTTGATTATCAGATCCGCCTGGAGGCTCTGTGGTGTGGGATGCAGGACGACTGTGAATATTTTGGGCTGCATGGGCGGCTTGGTCTTCTGTCCCTCGCCAGGCAGTGTTGGGGCGGGCATGCTCTCTTTGTCCCGATCCTCGGCCGTCTTATCGTCTTTCGAGTCCCGCTCAGCGTCCGACGTTCGCTCTGATGGAGCACCCAAATCATCCTTAGGGTAGGGCGCATATGGTGAAGGTGTAATGTAGGGATTATGGTTGTGTATCGAGTGAGGCACAACAGCATTTGCCTTTGATGCTGGACGCTGTACATCTTTTGCTAGTGCGACAGTCTTGTGATCATGAACTTGCACAATCAGGCATCCTTCATAGAATGCGACTCCTTCTTGAGTCAGGTCTTGAAGAAGATCGTGTGGAATTGTTCTGGTGCGGAGGTGCTCGAGGAAGATTCGCATTGGCGACTTGTAAGAGAAAGTGCCATCTTGCTGGTCAAAGCGGAAATGCATCGGGTGCAGGTGAAGAATTAAAGAGGGTGGATTGCCGGCATACTTATTGAGGATGTACTTGTCAGTTACGACTTCATGATGGCTATGTTAGCGTGTGGTCTCAAGAAGAGCGAGGCCGACGGATTGCTTGACTTGTAACATACTATACGGAGGAGGGTGAGCAGCCCGCAACGAGGCCATATCTACGGCCAAAGAAGCTGAGCGCTGGCCTGCGCTGTTCCTTGAAGCGCGACCGGCAAGCTGAACTGACGGCTCCCGTTTGGTTCGATTTGTAGGGCGCGCCGATGAAAGATTGGCGCCAATGGGATTAGGTGGTTTCTTGGATGATAAGGAAGGCGATGGTGACGATGTCGGCGCTGTGTTTATACCGTTCGTTTGAATCCCTGGAGGAGCTGGCCGCTTGATCTTGGACGAGACCGGCAGCGCTGGCGGGTGGATCGCCGTCACGACAGGCGCCATACTGCCTGACCTAGAAGCGAGTCCTCGCGAGTCGCGACCCTGGTGTCCCTTCCTTCAGACCTTCGTCTCCCCTCGTGTATGGCGCCGGAGCTATCACTACCTCAACATTTGCAGGTGTGCCAGCCTTGTCTCCTTGTTGATGGCGGGCGAGTGATGGGTTTGGGGTCGACAATGCGAGGCGCGATAGCCTATTGGATGGTATGACGTCGCGGGGAAGATGGGACAATGGCGGCGTCACGGGTTTGGCGTTTCTGGTGTTCGAAGTGTTCGCAGTGGATTGAAAGTTGTTATGGACCCGATATCCGTTGACGGGATGATGCAAGCAGGATGCGATGGATGGATGTTTGATTGAGGGTGGGGGTGGTGGTCGGGGATTTGGCGATGCCGCGAGGGATGGTTGTAGTCAGGCGTGTCTATGGGGAAATCTGCGCGCGATGAGCCGCAAGGCGAAAGCAGTTAGCGCGACATGGACAAGCTTATGTCATCATGAACCAGGACAACATCCGGGCAGATTGCGAAGCTTCGCATATCACCTCCATATCACGTGACCCGACCTTATATTGCATTCAACAGCCTCTTTACTTCGACACGAATGAATGCTTGTTACAGGGCTCAAGAAACCATGTCGACGGTTCGAAATACACCAATAATTTAATATGACTCTTTTGAAAAGAAGTACAAAACTGTTATTCATGTCCTCAAGCAACCATATCATGACCAAGATACCACGTCTCCAGGGCTTTCCTTGCACCAACAAGATTTCTGGTGCAGGTACATTTGGATGCTCCGCGAAGAATCGCCAGAGACCACAACAAAATCCATCACAGTCATGCCTCAATATCATCAATACCTAGCCCATTCCCCTTGAATCATCTCAGGACGCTTACTCTTTGCCCTGGACACGGCGGGCCCAGTCGTCGCTGACCCTCATACCGTCCACGACTACAACACCCCTTCCGCGGCCAACCCTCTCCGGACGCTGCCACCACTTCTCCTCTGATTTCTCCGCCTCCGACTCGCTGTCAGCAAGGCCGCCATCACCGCTCTCAGCACCTACTACAAGCACAATTTCGTGACGGAGCCACGCCTGCATGTTTGTGACCACATGACCGTTCTCGCCAGCCAGTGATTCCTGAAGGTAAACGACTTCAGGTTGCAGGTGGCGCAGAATGTGAGCATATCCGTTAGGTGAGCTAAACGGAAGGACCATCGAATCTTTTTCCACGAGACCAATTGCCTGGGAATGTACAGCGTTGAAAGCAGGGCTCGTGGACGCGTCCTGCATCGGAATTGTCGAAGATTCGCCTAGCGGTATTTGTGCTTGATGATGTTCAATGTTCGAGAACGAGGAGCTCAGTGAAGCTGGCGGAAGGTTGCTTGTTGACTCCGCGACGGTATCCTTCAGGCCAGGAGCATATATGAGAACAAACATCTTAATCTTTGAGAAGTCGGTGTGTCGTGGGATGTGCGACAAAATGGACTACATGTTGATTAGATGTGAGTCTTACCACGATGACTGCTAGGAGCGTGGACTTACTGCGTGTTCAAGATATCCGTCCTCGTCCAGGTCGTTTATGTTGCTGTCCGCGGACACGACAATAGCTACGGTCCTTCGACGCCTTGCCGGCCCTCGGGGCTGAGGGTCTGTCGGCCGGTCCTTTCGGGCATCGGCTTCTTCAGACCAGGTCTCGTGGTCGGCATAGGCGCCCTTGTCCTCTTCGCGGATGGCAGCCAACGCACGCCCGGCGGCCGCCCCCGCAGCAGCGACACCTGCCGTAACAGTCTTGCCTGCGTGTTCGAAGAATTGCTGCGGGCTCGGCGTTCGTCGCAATGCGCCCGACATGCGCGCTCCCCATGTCTCGTCGTTTGCATCTGGATGAAGGTGGGTGGTGCCTTGGGTCTGGCCTCCTGTGTCACCAGTTGATGGCTTCGGGAGACTTCTATTTGAGGCGCCATAGGCCGCATTATCACCATAATCAGCGTTGTCGTAATCAAGTCCGGCAACTTGGTCATCCTGGTCTGATGCCTGATTGTCGTCTTTCCGTTGGCTCCATACCCAGGTGGCCAGCCCAACCGTCGCGACAGTGACTGTGACGGCGAGAGGTACCCAGTGGCTCCACACGCCCCTCCTTCGCGATGAATTCTCGTAAGGCGACGACATTTAGACCGAGGTTGTCATGGCAATTGGGCGCAAGGCCTTGGGGTGGGCAGTTGGTTGACTCTTCTTGACTGTCGGTTTCGAAAACAGAATATTTGGCAGTAGGTGCGAAAGTCAATCTTTGCAAATGCGAGAAATGGGTTCGTAAGTGTCGTCTTGGAAGCCGATAGGGATTGCGATGGGGGGAGGGGGCAGCGTGGCAAGCTTGTTTTCAGTCGCGATCTCGGGTGGTTGGTGGCTGATCATCACAAGCACAAGCGCGGGACAAGAGCTGCAGGGCCCAGGGGCGGAGATCCCGAGGTTCGTTGCTTCCATTGGTTTGTAGGAAACGACCAGTTGCACTGGACCGAGCTGACATAAGCGTCTCGCTGCACGTGACCGTCTTCATACCAGGGGGCCTGTCCTTGTGGTAAGGGGACCCACCTTCCGATGACTCCTTCGAGAATTACTGCAACATTCACAGCACCGATCACACAAAAGCTTCGCATCAAGTAATACACTTTCACTCACGAGGCGCCGCAGCATTATTACTGTCTCTGCCTCTGCACGCACAACCGAAGACTGTGGGCCGATAAGACTGGCGGGTAATCCGGCACATACCTCTCGACTACCAACAACAGACTCACAAACAATCCTTGCGATCCTTCACAATGCCCCACGCCGTCTCGATACCTTCACCAGGGCTGCAGGCCTTGGTACTCTGTGGCCCCGGCTCATCTTTTCCGACCTTCACCTCGAATCCTGATGAGAGTCCCAAGGCTCTTTTGCCTATTGCCAATCGGCCCATGGTCTGGTACCCTCTAGACTTTTGCTACCGAACCGGCATTACTGGTATGATCACAGCCCGGCGAAACCAATCTCGTGCTGACAATTGTCCTAGATATCACTCTCGTCTGTCCGGCGTCTGCGAAGGGCGCGATTGAGCAAGCTCTGAACACTAACCCTTACCTGACCGCCCTGCCTCTTCCGAGGCCAGACATCCTCGCACCCAAGGATCTTGAACAGACAACAGGCACTGCCGATATCTTACGGCTGTCCGCAGTTCGAGAGGTAGTGAAGTCAGACTTTGTCGTCTTGCCATGTGACCTCGTGTGCGAGCTTGCCGGCGAGAAGCTTGTGCAAGCCTGGATGGTCCAGGCTGCCAGCCTGTCAGATGTGCTTGGCTCTTCGAGCCTCACTGGATCGAGCCGTTTCAGCGGCGGTCTCGGCGTGTGGTACGAGACCAAGACCGCTTTGGCGGTCAAGAAGGAGGAAACAGACTTCATCGCCTCGACACCATTGTCTCTGCCTGCGACGTCTCTGCAGAAGGGTTCCATTCTACCGCATCTATCCAACTTAGTGTACTCGATGCCGAAAGACTCTCTGAAAGATCTGACCGAGGAGAAGAGTGGACTTCCGATCCGGCACGGACTCATCAGGCGACACCCTCGGATCCGGATGCTCACGACGCACAGAGATGCTCATCTCTACATCTTCCCGAAATGGATACTCGATTTCATCAAGGAGAACGATCGCTTTGAGAACATTGGAGAAGATGTCATTGGATGGTGGGCCAAGGCAGGCTGGCAGGCTGGTCTTGGAGAGAAACTCGGTTTGGGGGACATACTAAAGGAAGAGGACATCAAGGACGCCGCCGACTCGGTAGAAGAACGCACGCCGTCGCCAGACCACCAGGAACCTGAAGGATCGACAACCGCAACGTCAACGCGAGACAGGAGAGCTTCTTTCGCAGGGAGTATCAAATCGGGAGAAGCTGCATCTGACGCCAAGAGTCTGGTCGTCCCACCCGTGCTGGCCTACATCCATCCCTCCACAGAGGCCGCGCCCCTTTTGCGCCGGGTCGACACCGCCCAGCTTCTTTTGAACGTATCGCTGCAACTGGCAAAGATACCGTCTCTGGAGGAGGCAGCCGGACACGAGGTGTCACCCTTCGCGCACGCTAAAAAGGTGGCGTATCCCGAAGGCGTCAAGTCAAGGACTACTATCACTCGACAAGACAGCCTCGTCGGCGACAACGTTACGGTCGAAGAGAAGGTCTCCATCAAGGAGTCTGTCGTGGGAGCCGGCTGTCAGATCAGCGAAGGCGCCAAGCTCTCCCAGTGTCTCCTCATGGATGGCGTGGTCGTGGGTAAGAACTGCAAGCTTACCAAGTGCATCCTCGGCAAGCGATGTGTGATAGGCGACGGTTCAGTGTTGACCAATTGCGAGGTTCAGGAGAATCTGCTGGTTGAGGCAAAGAGTGAGTACAACCCATCGGGACAGGCGAGACTAAACTGTACTGACATAACTGGCAGCCGAGGACAAGGACAACAAGTTGATGAGCTCCGAGGGGCTGGAGGCGACCGAGGAGGAGATGCAGGAGGTGCTCCAGGATATGGACGACGAGGTCCTGGCCGTCAACGAGGTAGCCGTGGAGTAGCCAGTGTAATCACCGGTGCAATGAAGTACGCCCTCCACACAGGAACTGGTCTCGGCGACCATTGTCACATATTATCCATGGATGCTCCAAAACGCCTTTTTCTTTGGGATCTAGATCCATACGCCGGTCTTAAGGGTGCGAGACATACCGGAAGGGTCTACTCGATCTAGAGCCGCCATGGTATCGTGAAGTCGCCATAGTGTCTCTCAATTTGAGTGGCCAGGCGTGGGAAAGGGCGAGGAAAGCGGCGAGACCATGCTGCTCCGGCTAGCCGGTAAAGCGGATACCGCGGCGCACCCGACCTTCTGGTTCAGCATCAGGGGAGAACTTCCACACAAAAATCTCGATGGCGATAGTTCGCCCTCGGTTATGTGGCCTTAGCTGCGAGCTATGCACTGGTGTGTGCGGGGGCCGATGCACAAGATGCGCCGGGCCCGAACCTTGGTCGCCGGCCGGAATGACAAGCACACACGTGGAGATTACGGAGTGTGCAACTTTTCCGATTGCCCTCTTTTCTTCCCCGCCGAAGCTGCGGCTGAAGCAGAGACATTCTTCGCGTCAAGGCCGAAAGCCTAGGCCTTCGGGGAACCTAACGCGTCCTGCTCGGCTCAAGACCCAAGATATGCCTAGCAATTCCACTTTAATCATGAGCCACTGCTGACTTGCCCAGGCAAATCCGAGACGATGCCCTACCGGACCATCGACGTGCGTCTTGTGCCGAGCTAGGCAGTAAGGGGATTTTTTCTTTCCGTGCATTGTCTCCTGTTTCTTCCATCCCGATGCGACCTGGCTCCTGACGCTATCGGCCGTGAATTTTCGGGTCGCCCGCATCCACCTGCCACGAGGCACGGGAGGAGCTATGGCTCCCGCGCTTGGGGAATCATTCGGGACGCCCCGGTGACGCTACCGATGCAACGACATCCAAAGGGGATTGACAGAGGCGGGGATGGGGAGTCGAGCACCCTACCTTAGCACGCGAGACGCGCCAGTCCCAAGGCAATGATGATGGCTCGGCGCCAGCAGGCTGTAGGGGTCGGGAATTTTTTTCCTTGCGCGATGCTACGCTCACGGAGCTCACGGGGCGTTTCCATCCCTTTTTCCCACGCGAGCCGGCTCCATCACAGTACCACCCACCGCCGCCCGGCGAGCGTTCCGGTCCGGGGCCTCAGCCACCAAGAGCTACGGTCCCCTGCGCCGTAAAGGCCCTCATGGGACGATATGCATGCGCTATCTCGACAGCGCATACGAAGCGAGGCCATACTCGGCAGGCGCAGGGGGGATGACTGAATCGTAACGCCTTCTTTAGGACGATCGAGCTGCAATAGTAGGATTTCCGGCGGAAGTTTAACAGCACGCCCCGAGGCCAGCTGGTTGAGCAGGTGACGAAGAATGCCAGCGCCGTGCCGGCGACCTGTCACATTCTGAGAAATTTTCCGACATGCCCTGCTCTGGCCAGCCTCGTCGATGGTGGGGGTTCATCGCAGTCAGTACTGACCTGGTGTCCCATCTTGAGGTCATTCCCAGGGACGCGACTCGGGACATTGCCGCGCGATCCCTTGATGACCAAGTCGGCAGTCAGCAGAGACGTGACAGACGAGCCGTGACGAGCGTTTGCCGACCTGTCCTCAGCTGCCGATTGTTTCGCAGATCAACCCGCCTGCCTTGATGCTGACGATCCAAGTGAGCTGTCAGTTGCAACTCGGTCGTCCACCCTGCAGTACTCAGCACGCGCCCAGAGGTGGTGGCTTGACTTTGGCCATGAGCGGATGGGAAGTGCCGGGCCGGCAGATCTCACCACCTGGATCGACGACCTCGCCACCAGTCCAGGCGGAGAGAGGCGCTGGGTCATCGAAACACGTCCGCGACAGGCGCGCCAACGTGAAGGGGCGGCGGCTGAGGCCCCAAACAGGCGCACAGCCCGGAGCGAAGCCCGACATGCCTGAGCAAGGAGGACGGCCAAGCCACCCCTCTTCTTTCCGCCTCTCGCTATATCTGCATCGGAGGTTTACTACTATGAACTGGGATCGGTCAATGGTGGCGACACGGGCACAGGGGCCAGGAGCCAGGGGCTGTTCGCTGCCCACCTGCCGGCCTGCCAGGCTATCGGCCTGCTAGCTTGCCAGGCTACCTTACTTGCCCTACATGCGTGTCTGAGAGCCTCCGCACGATGTGCCTGGCATGGCCGCCAGGATATTTGTCACGAAAGAAGCTGTGGTGGCCGGCGAGCCTGATCGACGCTCATGCTCCCCTGTCGAGCAAACCGGGACACGAGTTCTCGACGCCGTGTGCCCGTTGGCAGTCGTCACGGGAACGTCACAGCAAGACAGCATGCAAGCCCAGGCGCGGGAAGCTGAGCTTCCGCTGCCGCCCGATCTATGGATCCCGCGGAGGGGGGCCATGGGCATACGAGACAGGATTCTCAGGACAGGAAAGGTAGGCGAGCATGGGATTTTGCTGCGTTCCCCCCCCTCGACCTCGGTCAACGGGCGCCAGGGACACATCCCGATGCCCGCCGCCCGCCGCCCGCCGCTACGAGGCGCCACGACTTCTTGGCCATTCAGGGCAGAGGGGATGAGCGACGGACGACGTGTGCCTGCGCGTCTTTCCGTGGTAGTGCTCAGTAGTCAAGAGTAAGGGCACGCAAGAGCATTGGCATGGCGTAGGCAGCTGAGCAACCAGCGCAGGAGGGCAGGCCGGTCGGAAATCGCATGGTGGGGCAGCGGATCCTCACCGGGATGCAAAAAAGCGACAGAAATGACTGCTCAGAAAAGTCGGAGGCATTGGGAGACAGCTCACAGAAACATTGGGCGCGGCCTTGGATAGCTCGGACAACGTTGAGGGAGGAGGCTGGTACATGGACTGGACTGGACCGGCTCTGGCTAGGACCTCGACGGACTCGCCGACGTGACCGGGGGGTGTAGGGGGGCACGCAGGCAGGCAGAGCAGAATGGATCAGGGCGTGATGGATCATGGCACATGGCACATTGTTGAGATGATGGCGGGAAGGGTTGCCTGGCGATGGCAGGCAGACGGCCAACAACCGCTTAGTTTTGACAGGCATCGTGAAATTTTGGCGAATGCAGAATGACTACAGCGTCGCAACTGACATCTGCGGGTGCGTCTGATCGCAAGCCAATGGCAGCAAGTGACCCGGGTTGAATACCACGTCATGAGCTCGAGCCAGGGGCTGCGCACCAGGGCACGTCAGCAAGGGGAGGGGAGAAGGTGGGGAGGCCTCGATGTGGTACGGGTTTCTGGATGATACCTACCTACCTGCTAGTTACCTACCTGCTAGCTACCTACCTACCTAGGTAGCTACCTGGGTACCTGAGGGTGGGGTGGGGTGTGAAATATGGCGTGCACGCAGAGGTCGGGTCATAAGGTTAAGCTAGCATCGAGGGTCATTGACTGCTGAGTCGGGGCAGAGAGTGAGAGTGAGATAGAGAGAGAGAGTGTGTGTGTGGTAAGGCATGTTGGTGCCGGGGGGTGTGATGCGTTTCCCCCATTCTAACTCGTTTCATCAGGGTGAGAGAGAGAGAGAGAGAGAGAGAGAGAGAGAGTGAGAGGGTGGAGTGAGTGGCTTCTTCCTCCCCCACCAAGCACCTGCCTGCTGTGCTGAGCACTGGAAGGCCAGGTGCCGCGCCGTGCTGTACCGTACCATGCCTTGTTACCAAACACACGGCAATGTGCCCATGCCATCCGATCGCCGACTAGGCGCCGGGGTCGAGGATTGAGCGAGGGGGTGCGGGTGAGCACCCGTCTTAGTCGCCGTAGGCGCTTTCATTGACAGCGCCTTGGCTTTTTACCTGGACAGGCAGGGCGTGCTGCCGGCGCTGAGAGGAGCCGAGGCGGGTGCCTCGGTCAGTTCCGAGCGTGCTGAGTGGCCGGGGGTAGCTGCAACGCTAGGCCGAAAGGATTCGTGAATGGGCTTTGGGCTTGCCAGGAGATGCCATTGTCCTGCCACTGCCACTACTGCCGCTCCCTGACACGGTGCTGCTAGCTGTCGATGTGTGGATTGTGGGTAGGGGCGATGGTTGCGGCTTCTTACCTTACCTACCTTAGGGTACCTGACTGACTACGCGTTACCTAGGCAAGTGCCTCCGGCCCCAGAGGAAACCTTAGCCACCCTCGCCGCGCATGCCTGCCCTTTGCGCTTACAGCTTGTTACTTTGTCCAGTAGCACTAGCAGCACCCTGTTCCTGGTTCGCCCTCCCCAGGCAAGCGCCCGACGCTAACAGAACGCACTTGCCAGACTACCAGCGCCTAGGCAGGTAAAGTACGGCGGTGGGCAGGTAGGCACCCTCCTACACGAGAACTGGATGACCTAAGCGCGCCCCGCAATTCAGCGACGGATTGGACGACAGGGGGTGGGGGGGGGGACAGCCTGGACCCCGGAGGCACGAACACATCATCATCAACCTCACCCTGGCCATCTCAGGACTCGCTTCCAAGTCTGGCGCAGGTCCTATCGCGACCGCGCCAAAATATCACATTTCTTTTTCCAACATTTTCCAGCAGTTTTCCTCCTCCTGCACGCAAGATCGCCTCCCGCTAGCCGAACCAAAACACCCTACCCAAATTCTGCCCTGCCCCCAGATCGCTGCCCACCCAGTCAGTATGGTCTGACTTGCCTCGAGCTATCTCCTCCGGTAGTCTTGGGAGGTGGGGAGACGGTCGGCGACGTCGACGCTCACACGCCACCATCCATGTCTGTCCGTCCGTCCGTCTGTCTGTCTGTCTGGCCGTCGCCGTCGCTCTTCTCCTCCGTCCCCGGCTAGCAGGGCACTTTCATCATCTTCCTCTTCTTGCCCCTGGCGTTGTCCTCCTGCCAACCTGGCTGTTATTCCCCGTACTGGGGCAGAACCTGTCTTGCCCTAGCGGCTGCTAGCTCTTCTGGCTCAGCTTCTTCCCTTCCTCTCTTCCCCTCGATAACCTAACCCAAGACCATCGATTGTCTAGCATCCCCTTCTGCTCTTTGCCATCCACGTCTTACATGTCACATCATCAGGCCCCGGGATGTCTATCCTGTCCTGCATCATATCACATCACGGCCGCCAACGCCGACGCCGCCGCCGCCGCCTGGCCTTTGCCGTGTCTTGGATAAGTCAGCTCAGGGTGGCAGCTCAGAGGCCCGCGGGCAGGGCAAAATTGGACGAACCTGTCGGCCCTTTGCGTGTCTCAAACATCATGGCGAGATTCTCGGCCCTTGGGCGAGGGTCATCCATTCCATGCCTGCAGCAGGCATCATTCCACTTTGGCACCAGCTAGCTCATCCATGTGCCCCTCTCTTTCTCTCACTCCTCTCACTCTCGCTCAACTCTTGTGTCTCTCGTCTCTGGCGCTGCGGCGCCGCGCCCGTACATCGTCGCGCTCCATCTCCTTCGCGCGCGCCCCTCCCCCTCCCTCCTTCACGCTATTCATCGTCGCGACTCTGCCTACCCGTCAGGGTCATCCGCTCTCCTGTTGCTCCGTCGCTGCCGAAGCGCACCGCCCGGCCGTCAGCCAAAGACACTCGAGTCGTCTCGATCCGACTCGACCGCACTCGTCTGGTCTCTAACCTCTATCTTCTCGCCACCTTCCCCACAGACGGCCGACGGGCGGACGGGCGGACAGACAGACAAACGTCTGAACCCAGTTTGTTGAAGGAACCAAGTGGTTCCTGCAGGTACCTTGCTTCTGTCTCGCGGGCATGCATGGGTGGTCAGAGCAAGATACGGCGAGAGAGTCGGATGGGGATTGGGGGGGGGGGGGGGGGGGGGCGTGTGTCAACGAGAGAGACCAGGGGGGAGGGGACGATGAGAGAGGGGAGGGGGGTGTGAGGTGTAGTGGCATCGTTGACAGGGCCCCCTACACCATCCTCCACCGTGCAGACTCCCCCAGTCCCTCTCGTCCCGAGAGAAGGGTCGCTACCCTCCATCCCATGTCCACCCGCAGTCAGGCTGTGCGTGATGCTGTCCAGCCAGGACCAGGTGCGCTCGAAATACACCATCTGGAGCGCGGTCTCCTTTGATCGCCAGCCGCCCCGGTACTGTGTTCACCTATTCGCAAGAAGGCGGCAGAATGGCTTGAGCTTCACCTTCCATCGCGCCCAGTTTCTACGCAGCCCAGCGCCTCAGGCTGCCCATCCGCCTCGCTGTTTTTGTTCGCGTCGGCGGGGACATATATGGCCTGGTGTGCGCCCAGTGATCGGCCTCGACATATTGCTTTCCCAGGGACAACGAAACAAACGGCGCGCCTCTTGTGCAAACCATCTTCTACCCATGCGGTCCTGGGGTGATAGTCAGCCGTCGACTCAGTCAACTTAGATTAGAGCTTCTCACCCTTCCTCCTACCCTACTCCACACACCCGCGTCTTTATTGCCCACCCCTACCTTTACCGTCACCCCTTCCTTCGAATGCCCCTTCGGTCAGTTGGGCCACCGCGTATGTAGCCTCGATACATTCCACTCTGGGGCTCTCGTGTCTCTCCTTCGGCTGTATTGCCGCCCACTATTACCCCATTTCGTGAAGATAGTCCCGTCCACCAGCTTCCCAGGGCGTCATCTTCATCTCTCCACTCCCCGGGCCCTTCTTTTCATATATCTTCAGAGAGCCCCGTCTCGTCAGGAACGCTCCCATCATCCCATCATTCTTTAACACCACTCGTTCCTGCACAGCTTTACCATCCAGCATCGTCAGATCCTTTCCACAAGCAATTCTCAAATCATCAACACAATTACATTCACACACACACACACATACACACACATCACAGCCATGATCCCTCCGTCGTGGTCTCATGAGCAGGGCAGTACCATCGACATCATGGACGCCTGCTTCGCTCGTGACACCAACTTCGACTTCAACACTCCCTTGTTGAGCAGCAGCTCAGCATCCTCGCCCACTTACGACTCCTGCGATCCTTTTACGCCTCGATCTGGACGTTCAACTCCTCACGCTTCGGCCATCGACTTTGGCGAATCCTTCTCTTCTCACGGCTCCTTCGGTTTCGAGTCTGCCTCCGCCTCCATGCCGATACATCAACAACACCACAAGAGTCACATGCACAACCACCAGCACTACCATAGAGCTGCACCCATGGACATGCCTCTCCAGTACTCAGCGTCGATGCCCCTGACACCCAGCCGGCGTCAGTTCCATGACATGGACATTGACTACAACACGATGCTGCAGGCCACTCTCAACCAGCAGTGCATGTCTACCATGTCACCGGCGCAACCTTCCATGATGGAGCAGTACGCATCCATGCCCCAGGACCTACAGTCCTCCCCTTTCACCATGCCCACACCCAGCCGTTCTCTCCCCAGCTCCACGCCAAACCACGCCGCAAACATGTGGCCCTCCAACGACAGCCCTATTATGATGTTTGGCAACCACGGCACCCCCTCTCCCTCCCCTCTGCAGACGATGCCGCTCCAGCGTGACCAAGAGTCCCCTTCGCCCCCTCCGTCCAGGTCATACCGCCGACGCACCATGACCGAAGCGCAGCGAAGGACCATGGCCTTGCAGAGGCACCAGAGCGAGATGATGTACCGCAGCCAGCATGACTCGGAGGCCATGGCGCAGCTGAGGTCGATGAAGCTTGATCAGCAGGCGGCGGAGGATGAGCTCGACTCGGTCTACGTCGATCGCCGCGTGGTGCCCCGTCCCCGCGAGAGGTGCGACTTCATGGGTTGTCGCAAGACGTACCAGAAGAAGGAGCACTTGAAGAGGCATCAGAGAGCGTG
The DNA here is from genome assembly GCA_000732205.1 of Verticillium tricorpus MUCL 9792. Lineage (NCBI taxonomy): Eukaryota > Fungi > Ascomycota > Sordariomycetes > Glomerellales > Plectosphaerellaceae > Verticillium > Verticillium tricorpus. The sequence goes on from JPET01000006.1 coordinate 187,220, forward strand.
AGTCTTTCCTCCTGACGTTGTTATCGAAGCGTAATACTAATACATCACAGCGCTCACGGCATTGGCGGCACTCCTGAGATGCACACATGCCCGGCTGATGGATGCCACAAGGTATTCAAGGATCGCTTCGACAACTTCAAGCAACACCTTCGCATCCACAAGGACGGCAAAAGCACCAGAACGCCTTACAACGAAGAGGCGGCCGAACTCTACGATGAGCTGTGCAAGCAAAGCAAGACCCGCAACACCAAGAAGGGTCTCAGAACTTCCAAGGCTTAGTGAGGCGTTGCGCGTTCTTGCTCGTTATTCGACGGCGCCTGGGCCCGCCACCTCCCTTCACTTCGCTTCGATTCTGGCCCTCCCATCTTGAACCACATTGCCGCACAAACAATTGCCACAAAAAAGCAAACACACACGAACACGCTCACCTTTTCTCAACATCATCGCTACATCACTTCATACCATGTACTAATTCTTGCTGTACTCGTCACGGCGTAATTGGACATTATTTCTTTATGGCCCTTGGGGCCGGTGCATAATCCGGGTGGAGGACGAGGGTATACTATCGGGACCGGGTTTTTCATTTTACGAAAAGGATCTTTTTTCCCTTCTGAAGACCTCATCATTCAGAAGTACACGCGGAGGAAATACCAGACCATCTTGGGTGAAGAGGGATGCGGTCAAGACAGGAAATACGTTTTTGCATTATGGTTTCGCATCTTCTTTCGAACAACGGGTAGATAGAGACGGGAGGACAGGGGTGTTCAAGTCTCGGCGGAGAGGGTCGGGAAAACGGTGACGTGACCTAGTGGTCGTTATTGTGTTCGACGAGAAAGAGAGAAACGTTCCGCGCCAGGCAACCAGTTCCTCCGGGATCTTGTCGCCAGCGAGCCCTGTACAATGAACAAAACCCATTCAAAATTTCAATCCACCCAGAAAGGTGATGCCTGTTGCTTAGCTCGCAAGCTCTCCCGCAACCGCGTTTACTCCGAAGCGTCATGGAGCAAAAGACCAAGCGGAACCCATTGTGACCCCTGGCTCAGATCACAACGCTGACACCAGGAGGCTTGCCCGTCAGAGCAAAGATCACCGCGAGGCGCCGGCTGGCATGTCTGAGATTCGTAGCCCAAATCCCGATAATCCCGAGACACCCTTCCTTTTCCCTGGAGCCTCGCCAGCTGCTCGTTGGCCACTGCCCAGCGCGCCACAAGATCCACAGCGCGCCCGCCGCGAGAGTCTGCTAGCTGCTAGTGGTCGATCCGTGCCTTAACCCCGCTTAGTCGCTGCTGCGGCCCCGCGATGTCTCACTGGCTGCTGGTGAGGCGCCGTCTCTGCGCTCCAGGCCTCGCAATGTCCTGTGGAGCCCCATCCATCCAGGCGCCTCGCCCAGGCTCCGGAGGGGAATGGCCCTCTGCCTCCGGGGAGGCCATCCGCGATGCTTCGCGATGCTGTATGACGGTGTTTTGGGCCGGGACGTGTGGCTTCCGCATTGCTGTGCATGCCGGACGACGTAGGCGGCTGCCGACCAGAGATGAGTTGTCAGATATCACCTCGCTTCACAGATAAAACTTTGCATTGATGCTGTTGTATCACAATGGGCTTGCAGGTCCAGACCCGATGGGTGGGAGGGCATCTGCATCGATAATGAGCTCTCGTGAGCCAAATCTCCAGTGCGCCCCCCTCCCCCTCCCCCTCTCAGCCTCAGCCCAAGACAGATCTGCTTTGCATCCACACGACGCCCGGAGGCTCGCCATTCCAGGCTCGCCATTCCGTGGCGAGCGAGCGGTGAGGTCGCGACACGCCCGACGGAGGGCATGACGATATCGTGACGGATACTGTCTCTCTCAGGCTCACTAATGGTCGAGGTTGGATGTCCGGTCTGGTTGTGGGGCCTGCCTGCCCCTGAGTGTGCGAAATGACCTGTATCCCAGGGGGCCAGAGCCCGACATCTCCGGGACTTTCATTCCTCGACCGATCGACCGCGAGGTTGGCCTGCAGCAGGTAATATCAGGTCGCGTCCTGCATGTTCGAGCCCACTCAGAGGGAGGGGGGTGTCGCGATCCAGAGGCGCCTCGAGGGGGACGGTCATGAAGTTAACCATGTTGTGTCTGCGACGTCGAGGGCTCACGATGCCGTTGGTCCTCTGATCAGTGGCAAACAAAGAGACTCGGCAGAGCCGGCATAGCCTTCTGGAAGCTATGGAAGGACGACACATGAAATACCGAAGTCCTTTGTTTTGCCCTTTGTCACACTCGGTCTTTGCCGCTGCATTGTGATGGGCTGTACGGACATTCGTGTAACCTCAAGGGTCGTGTTCGCCGTGTCGAGCTGCCTGGGACGACAGACAGCCTGCAGCGGCTGATAGCACTGCCCAAGACGCCGGGGGTCCTTGCCCGGCGATTGAGTTTAGGGGCATCTGGGGGGTCCCGTGGTCGCTGTCCACAGGGCCTACATGTACGCAGGTCCTGTCAGCGAGCGGGAGGGCGGGCAGGGTCGGCCTGTCGAGCGCGCCCGGCCAATCAGATACCTTGGCTGCAGCCCTGCGAGCTGCCTGATTCATCCCAACTTTGGTGAGGTTCGTTCGAGTCCGTGACATCCCGTCCAGAACAATGCATCAGCTGGCAACAGCCACACCGGTAGGTCTTTCTTTTCCAGCGCCGGCGTAGGAAGCCAGGACCCTAAGCCTCTTTCCTGGCTTCAGCTCCAGCGCGAGCTGAATGAGTCCTGCGATCGACCCCCCAGCAACGACGTCCATAGCACACATTCTCCAAACCATGATCCCGTCCAACCAGACAACAGGCTCCTGCTCCCACAGTTCTCCATCGACGGCGCCCCTGGGCCTCCCGGATCGACCCCTCCCCCGTGACGTCGACGTTAATGTAAAACCTCAGCTGCGACGGGCTGACGCCCACCCTCCACCAGCACGCCATCAACTTCGGCGCCATCCCCGACCGACGCGCCCAAGCTCAACGTCGCTCGACAGTCTCTAGCCAGCCTATCCCTGTCGACGCGAGCTTCTCACATTCTTCTGCCATTGTTCCACGCAAGTCATCAGCCAGCCGCTTCCTATTGTCACCCGCATTCGTCTGGCCCTCCCTCCCCGACTGCGCACGCCCCCGCTCCGTCAGCACAACAACACCGTGCGTCTTGAGCCGGCTTCACAACGCCATGGCGCAACAACTACCGCCGTCCTACCATGATGCCATTCGCCGTCTCGACTGGCTTGAGCTGGTCGCGCCCTACGTCGCTATCACTGACCTTCCTGGCCTGTGTTCTGTGAATAGCCACTTCTGCAACGTGTTTGCCCCCCGCCTGTGGAACGATCCGTTGAGAACCGTGCGAAGTCTTGGCCTGGAGCCGAGTCATGGTGAGTGAGAGTTCTACCTCATCCGACCTGCTCTTTCTTGACCGATGCCGCTAACCTTCGTGAACAAGACCTCGACTGGTACTTCCACTTTGTCTTCGTCCGTGCCCCTCGCACGAGGCCCTCCACACTACGCCTCGTCACCATCCTCGACTTTCGCGACTTCGCCAAGGCCAACACGCAGTTCTCGTCCGACGACAACCCCAAAACCATTCCGGAAACCTTTAGGAGGCTGCCAAAATTATTCCCCGGCCTTCGATGCATCCTCCTAGACGGCCACACCGAAGCCGACCCAGCTTCGTTGGCCACGCCTGTTCCTGTGTCCGACCCTTCCCAGGCGGCGGGCGCAGCCCATCGCCCCCTCATGCTGAGCATCGCCGACTGCGATGCCCACGTGTCCATGCCCTTCTTCTCCTCAGACTTTCTCAGGGACATCGTCTATCTTGACGTGTCATGCCTACCTGGTTCGCTACAGGGCCTGTTGGCTGCCGCACAGGTTCCGGGCGGACTTGCTCACCTGAGAGTCCTCAAGATCAGAGGTCGGGAGCTGGACGACGGCCTGGCCTCGTCACTGTTCAAAGCGCTCAGGGGCCGGCTCTGGAGCCTAGATCTCAGCGAAAATAAGCTGACTGATGCCGTCGTGGCCAGCTTGAGCACCATGCATGCGGGTGCAACTGCCCTGCGATCCGATGGTCATTTTGAGGTTGAAGGTAGGTTGGTCAGGTCGAGTGACCCTGGCGACACCCTGTACGGCCCGTTCGAGTTCATCCGGGAGTCTAGCTCGAGCGGCACCTTCGACCACCCGGAACGTTACTTTGCCGATGCTCCCGCCTACTCGAACGACGGGACCTGCGGCCCCGACTCGGTCCGCTCCGATGGAATAGCCCCACTAAAACGCGACGCCGCTGCCGATGTCAAGTCGGTCCTCGCTGGAGGCTTGGACCACCCTGCGCCAGACACTTCCCAGCTCCCCCTCCTCGACGTTTGCGCGGCTCCCAATGGTCTGACTCATCTGGACTTGACGGGGAACCGTCTCACGTCGTTCTCGCTCGCCAAGCTACTGCGCACCATGCCTGGCCAGTTGGAGTCGTTCGCTTGTGACGCGCCGCTACTGCAACCTCACGGAGTGTCCTGGTCGAGCGAGTGGCCCAAGGGGACCAAGATGTTCGGCATCTTGGGATCGGCCCACACATTCCGGCCCGTTTTCTCGTCAAACCTGCGCGTCCTCCGCATACACCACTCGGCCGTCACGCAGGTACCGACGCTCGAGACGGCTGGCATGTCAACAATGGCCCGCTTGTGGTTCTCAGAGACCGCCATCCGCGAATCGTCCGAGACGGCTTATCCACAGGCCTTGGAACCGGATATGAATCCGCGGCTGACGTCCCTGACGCTCACCAAGATCCCTCGTCGCTCAGTCGGGCCGTTGACGTCCAAGCTGACCCACTTTTTGAAGCTTGCCGCCCTTCAAGAACAGGCGATTCGTGACACCAACCCTTCCGCCTCCCGCCGTCGCAGCCCTGCCATCGTACGCGGCCTCCGGCACATCCGCCTCGAGTTCGAGGCCGACCCTGTCGAGGACCCTGTCGGATGGTCAAATGAAAATGACCTCGATGCAAATAGGCTCATGGACATGGGCGTCGAAGAGGGCTTCAGCTTCTTCCAGGATGAGAATGTTTTACCCAAGCCGAAGCTACCCCCACGGCCAGCCGTTGCCCCGCAGACGACCTCAGCATCTGAGACTACAGCCTTTGTCTCTTCAACTGCCGGCGCTGGAACGAACCTTTCGGCCCGACTCCGACATGCCCCATACTCTTCAACCACCAGCGAATACATCTCCCACACCCTCGACTGGGGGGGCAGACCCTACGAAGCGCAGGTATGGATCGGCACCGGCACCCCAGGACCATTCGCCGCCGTCAACGCCTACATGGCCGCATTGCGCGACCCGGCGTTGAGGGCCGGAAGTGTCGGACCCGCTACCCCGGCGCATGTCAAGGCGGGTGCCCCCGCCGGCTCGCTCTTGTTCTATTCCGCCTGGGATTCCATGGTATTGCCCAAGAGTGTGCGTACCCCCAGCAGGACCGAGGTGCACGGCATGCAGGACGTCATTGAAGGACTCAAGGCTTTCAGGCGGGATACACGGGCCATGTACGAGACAGCCAGAGTCAGGGCGGCCGCTGGCGAGGTGGTCACGGGGCCCCATCTCTTCTGGACGGGTAAGCTGGAAGTGGTGACTCAGCAGAGCATGGCACATTACCAGTCGTCGCGGTATTGGAGATGAGGTCTCACCCGATGCAGGTGGTATCCCCTGGCTGCACAATTGTTTTTTCTCCGGTGCGGTGAAACGAACAGATGTCGGGTAGAGCCGCTGTTATGGGGTCGCAATCTGTGTTGGGAGAGACCACAACAAGCACAATCAAAGACGGTGTACAAACTTGCTGAAGCGAATCGGGGTGGTTCCCTCAGCAGGTCCGTGTTGACAGCAGGATCAAAATGCCCACCATGGCAAACCAGGCATTGACCGGAAAAGCAAGTGTGTGCTACATCAGCTGAACGCCAGATACCCTCTTCACACTTTGACCGGCCCCGCAAATCTTCAGCTCGATGAACAATATTCCCGGGGTCGTTGACACGATCGGCTTTGTCGGCGCGAGAGCTGGGGGCCGATCGTCGATTGAAGTGGGTAGCCATGTCCCATGTTCATCTCGGTCGTATGGGGAAAGTCCCTAAATGCGGTCACCAGACCATCGACTTTCGTCCCTTGAACGAGCCGCCTCGCTGCACTAGTACAGCGATCGGGTCTCACCTTGAACCCTCTGTCTCTGAATTGCGATGGTGCCCCTTCCGCTTCCCTTTTGTCGACACCCCCTCACCCCTACCCCTGGGGTCAATTAGCAAATCGCAAGCACCTTTTCCGATCAAGCGTGAGAAAAGAAAGAAGCAAGCAATCCCCTGTATGGACCCCTTGAGGGCGCCACGTGCGCAACTGCAAGACAGGCAAGACAGATGTCGCGCAACGAGAGGACAAAAACCTCCGCTGTCTCAAGCACAGGACAAGGCACGACCAGATTCTCCACCGGTCAGGTCGCGTCAAGAAAGACACGCCGTCTCAGTAACACAGTAGCCAGGGCGAACGCCGCGGCCCGCACATAAGTACTCAGGGCCCTCTTCTCCATTCTGACGTTGAGATCGAAGATTTGCCTGTTCATCGAGAGAAACGCCTCCTCCCCTGGGGGGTCAGATCTCTTACAGGCTGATGGACGAGCGGGAGGATCTCTCTGTCTGAGACAGTGAGGCGATCATTTATTTCTTTTTCTTTCCCTTTTTTTGTTCTTTTTGGCGGGAGCACACTTTCCCATGTCAAGGATTTCCGCGTCCTCACGAATGCCCTCGTTTCCCAGTATGGATTTGTGGCATCGCGCTTAATTAAGAATGCGAGTCGTGAAGCTTGGAACGGAGGTCTTCCGCTTCGGGTCTCTAACCAATGACAAATTGACGACTCCGGTTCATATCTTTTATGACCATACAACCATACATAGTAGGGATGCGCCAGGTGAACATGCTGCACAACTTAGCGTCCGTAGTGTGGATAATGGTCCGTCATCACTCAGGCTTGGCCGGCCGATGCTGTCGTACCCTTCCGGAGGACCGGGCGCGGTGTCCTGAACCCGCAGCCTCGGGCAGTGGCGACTTTCCCCATCCTGCCGGCATCGTGGCCCGGCACGGCCTCCTCAGCCGCCGAAGCTGGACCATCGCATGAATTGACGATGATGGCCACTTGATTGCGCTTTTCAGCGTGCGGGGCGCGTTACATGGAAGGGTCGTCTGGGGCTGCGGCTTACCGACCTCACGTCATCACAACCCCGCCATAGACTCCGCGCTTACGAACGACATCTTACTGTGACAATATCTACGTGGGCTCGCCTGGCTGGCATTCTCTTTCCTGAGGAGAACAGGAACTTTGAAAATATTGAACAGCGTCCGCAACTCAAGGCTGCCACGAATTCTCATCCGACCGAGCGTGTTCTCTTCATTCTCCCAGTGCCAGAGCCAGGGGAGATATTGGCGCGCTTCAAAAGCCGATTTCCTGGCATCGAAATCACATGGATTACGACACCTGGCCCGGATACCGCGGGCTGGGCTTCAGGTGGCCCTGACAAAGGTGCAGTCTCTTTTCTTCCCCATGCTACACATATGCTTTGCTCAACGCGGTGTCAGCCATTTATGCCGACAAAACTATCCTGGTCACGTTGTCTGCGCTGCCTCCTACCGCCGCGGACGCTCCCAACCTCAAACTCATCCATTTTTCTGGGTCTGGCACAAACCATGTGTCGAGCCATCCCATCTTTACTGATTCGAAAATCCCCATGACAAGCTCGCGCGGCATCGCCGGTCCGCCCATTGCCGAGTGGGTTGTCATGACGGCGCTGGTGCACCATCACAAGTACAACTACATCAACGAGAGGCAGCGCCAGTCTAGCTGGGGCCCCGTCAACGAATTCTGGACCGCTCGGGACATGGTCAGTCAGCGCATCGGTATACTCGGGTACGGCGCAATCGGTCGCCACGGTCTGTGATCCCCAGTCACCCAACCGCATGGGCCGAACAAAGCTGACATGAGCAGTTGGCCGGATCTCCAAGGCCATGGGTATGGAGGTCCTTGCCTTCACCGCCACACCAAAAGACACACCCGAGAAGCGCAGAGACTCGGGCTACAACGTCCCTGGCACCGGCGACCCGGAGGGCGAGTACCCCTCTCGGTGGTACAGCGGCCTTGATAAGACCGCGCTGCACGAGTTCCTCAAGCAAGATCTCGACGTTGTCGTCTGCGCCTTGCCTTTGACGTGGGTGCCTGGATGGAACCCAGAGAAGTTCCGACGATGGCTGACGCATAGACAGTGACCAGACCAAGCACCTGTTCTCGGCCGAGGAGTTTGAGATACTCGCCCGGCGCAAGGCCTTTGTAGTGAACGTGTCTCGTGGCGGTATTCTCAACCAAGACGCTCTCATCGCCGCGCTCGAGTCTGGCGACCTGCGCGGCGCGGCGCTCGACGTGGCGGACCCAGAGCCGCTGCCCGAGGACCACCCGCTGTGGAAGGCGCCGAACATCATCATCTCGCCGCACGTGAGCTCGCTGTTTTCTACCCTGCTCGAGCGGGTGTTCGGCATCGTGGAGCTCAACGTGAGCAGGCTGCTTAGCGGCGGAGAGCTGGTCAATGTGGTGGATAGGGAGAAGGGGTATTAGGGACCATGTTGGTGTTTGGTCTGTGAATGGGCGGAGAAGTAGATCGCGAAGCTGCAACAGAACAAGGTAGATTCACGTTGATGGCTTTCTCTTCCAGAACGGGTGCCTATTGCCGCGAACGACGAGCAGTGTCGCATCGAAAGGGTCTTGTTACAATTCATCAAGGATTGAGTCTCAAAATGCCGCCAGTCGAAGGATCCTATCTATGTAATAGTAGTTTCGCTGATCTTGTGACTTGACACACTCGTCTGCGCAGGGCAGACAACGTGCCACTGCCAGACAATGTGCTGAGAAGAGCATGCTGAAAACCGCCTACTCTACGGGCTGAGGCCATCTCCCACATGTGCTGATCCCCTCCCCTTCATACATTCTGTATCGCCTTTTAGGGGACTTTAACTGGCTTACGGCTGCCTTCATCTCCCTGCCTCGTCTCTTTGCCTCCGCTCACGTCTCCGCCTCTTTGGTGTCACAACATGAACCGCAAGCCGAAGAGGGATGAGCTCCGTCCTCATAGATCCAGACGGCCAGCTTTCTCGGAAAACAGCATGCAGCTCGATGGAGCTAGCAATGCTCACGGAAAGTGTATCAACCGCTGACCAGCTTGCAAATGCGAACTACGCGTTCGCTGTGGTCATCTGGCGATGAGACGAGACGTGGCCACGAGACCGTGGAAGAGACAGCTTGCTCAGAACACTCGTCGGGAGAGAGAGCCAGCCCATGCACAGTCGACATATTTCGGCAACAATCCTCAATGCCCGACGAACCGGATAGCAAAAATGCAGTGTCAGGGTGGGCAAAAGTGATCCGCCGAAGCGGGGTCATGTTCCGAACCAGGGAATCGAACCCTGAGCCTGACGGTGAGAGCGTCAAATGTTAGCCATTACACCAGTTCGGAATTGATGAAAAGATCTTTTGGCAAACGGCTTCATGACCCGTTGTGGTGGGGATTGCTGTGGGGACACCAAACTTTCCCCGATGTTGAACTGGCATCCCTTCAGCGCCGGCGATCCGTCAGCATCTAGCTGTCGAACATGACGCATTGTAGAACCTTGCTGGTCAATACAGCTTTATCATACAGCGCTGCTAGGCATCAGGAGGAATTAGCCGGCCAGATCACGCACGTGATGTTGGGGTGCAGGCAATATTTGGATGCAGATAGAACTTGGCAATTACGAAGTGATTTGGTAGTTGCTGGAGACTGGCTTAACTTGATCAAGGGCACCCTCTCAGCTTGGTCCTTGTAGGACAGAAAGTCACTGCTCGGCAGTTCGGCCTCGACGGCTGCTCGACGTATGGTCAGCGATGGGCAACACCCGCCTAACACGACTTGGTCAGCGGCCTATCTGAGGACTGTTCAATTTCGAAAGTCATTCTGGGGCCAAGACGCAGCATTGATGCAAGTTTCTGATGGACCATCGGCAGTACTTCTTTATCGCCAGTCGAGAACCGAACATGGTGGGCCAGCTGATTGTACGCCGGCTAGACATGGGAACAAATACCAGAGTCACCGATGCAACATTGAACCGAACCCTCGGCGACACCGATTGCATCTCAACGCCAGGCGAAGGGAGCATCCTCGCCCTGCAGGTTCCAAACCTTTTCTCATAGTTTCGAGCTTCGGATACAACCAAGTTCGCGTCCTGTACATCGAAACTTCCAGGCAGTCTCTCTAAGATCAACAGCTCGCGTTAACACGAGATGACCGATGTTCAACGAGGCAGCACGCACCGAGGCCGTGCCTGTGCTAGAACTCCCTACGAGGACGGGAACTGACTGGCTTCTCAAAGTGACTAGCCAACTAGTCGGCTATGATGTTGAACGTGCCGTTGTCCCCTTGCAGCAGACAGCTGTCGCTGGCCTTGTCCGACAGTCAGTTCCACCACGTCTGTAGATCAACGATATGCATGTGACTTGCACCTTTAGGCAAAGTGAACATATTTCTAGAAGCCCTCTATTTCGGCAAATGAGCGCCAACCACGAAAGGGAATCAATGTGGTCGACATGCGATCGACGCCAACTTTGGCACGCTGATCAGCTGGGTTCACTGGGCGACTAGGGAAACTGGTGGCAAAAAGGGGTTCAAAAGGGACTTGCTAATGGAGCACCGCCACAAGTACACTGTACTCGATGTGGCTGGTGATGTAACTGTGGCTCATGATTTTGCTTTGCCTGGATCCGAACGTGCCGATCGACGGACTGACAGCAGCGAAGTACTGGCAAACCTGTTTTGATGCCAGCGCCAACAGAATCTAGCGGCTTGTCGACTGGGACTCATCGAGATGAATGCCGGACTCCGATCTGATGCCGACCACAACCGATGTAATGGAAGTCCGTCGGTGGTGGTGTTGCACGAGTGGAAGAGCGGCACGGTGGACTGACATCTCCGCGTCAGCTTATCGACGCGCACGGCTGGGCCGTCACAACGTGGGAACAAAACACTTTGCGAGCGATGGGAGGTAGCTGAGTGAGCCACTTGATAGCGCCAACAAAGTATGCACCTGGCTCTGAGGCCAGCAACCAGCGTCGCAGGCGATCGGACGGGTGGGGGCTGAACGACCTGATAGCCCCAAAGGAAAGAAACGTCGCGCCTGGAGCCTTCATATCGAGCACAAAGCAGCGCTGAAGATCGCAAGGCCGATCAGGGGATTGTTGCGCCCCAAGTGAAACGTGCCGGCAGTTGCTATTTTCAGACGATCGACGTCATAGCCCCTGAAGCATCAACGTTGATCAGGGCGCCTGTGGGACCGTTAGGCCAGCGTCCAGACTCTCGCAGACTTTTCGTATCACCTTGACTAGGAAGGCTGACTGGCCTTCCAGCACCCGTAGCAAATGCCGAACCGACCTAAGAAGCCTTCGAGCCCCGAGAACGGACAGCCCACTCGTCAAGGTCGGGGGCGACGGAATGTGGGCAACGGAGGGAGGGTTTCGTGGCATCACAATGAGCCCGTCGTGGACGAATGGGTACCCCTTGCGTCGTCCCCCGGCGTTTCGCACAACACTTGTCGGCACGAAGGTGTGCCCTGCCACCGTTCCTGTCCTTGTTCCGGTGGGGGCGGGCGTATGAGTCCCACCGACGACAGAGAGAGCAAGAGCGCAGCGCAGCCACCACTGATTCAGGGCTTCACTACGATGGTGGCCCTGTCGGATGCGTATGCTGTCTTGCCCATGGCCTGATGAATCTCGGGTAGTGGGCGGTGGCAGTGCGAGGGCGCCGTGCTGTGCTGTGCTGTGCTGGTCCGGCTGACTATCGTCGACCTGACTCGTCAGATCGTATATGCCGTGCTTCGGACGCATTGAGAATGGCCACGATGGAGGCACTCCCCGTGAGAAGGCCCTAGGATCTAGGGTGATATTGTATGCCCGCGAGAAATACCATGACTTGCCACGGTCGACTCACGATACCGACAATGCTGATTGCCGTTCGACCAGGATGCCCCGTGAAATTGGCAATGTCAAGGACCCTTGGACGGGGGCCAGCACGCCAGCTCCTCCAAGCGGGCGGTGCGGGCAGTGCAGCCATGGTTGTTGTTGTTGATTGCCCATTTGGAGACGAGAGCAGCGGCTGCCGTCGCTGATGGTTCGGAGGCCGCGTAGCCTCTGCATGTGGTGGTTAGTGCTCTGATTACTGTTCCTTACTTACTTGCTCAAGCGAGCGCGGGCTTTTGAGGCAGTGCTAGTGATTGTTACGACGCCAACGGGCGGTTCGGACTTTACAGTGCCCCAGTAGTCTGTTGAGGCCGAGGCTGGTGTGATCAGGCAGCAGGATAAGGTCGGCGTGCCTGGAGGGGCTTCTTGACCATCCGTTCGTTCGAATTGCCGCCAGGACTTTTGCGATGGGACCGAGAAGCTTGCGACGTCTGGTGAACTAATCCAGACGAAGCACCGATTTGGGCGAGAATACTCTGGGAGCCCTCACCTTAACCGCTGTTGTAGGCTCCAGAGGGGGGGGGGTCATCACTACCTACAGCGCTCCGGTGCTCATCCTTCGGGGCACCCTGGCTTAGCTAAGGCAGCGGACTATGCGAGAGGGTCGCGAGAGTGCGAGAGCCCCACAACGAATACAGTGAACGGGTACTTCCGACGGAAGAGAAGCACCTCCGTTCGCCCCTGCCATTGGCTCGGCCGCTTTCCTAGCGGGGTCGCCCTCGCTCTTTGGCTAGGCCCGATTGGGCGCCGGCCTCCACGAGCTGACGCGTCCCTTCCCACCCCGCCAGCAACTGCGCTCTCTCAGCCCCCCTGGCCCAAGGTTCCTGCCCATTCCCAGTTTTGGATTCGGCCGGCCCGCGGCGGACAGGCAGCCGTTCTTCCCTTCTTACCGTCCCCAGTACTTCCTCCCAAGAAAAAGGTCCCCCCGCCCAGCACTTGTCAGGCTGCCTCTTGCCCACCCCCAAGAAACCCCCCCGATCTTTCCTCAGTCATCCTCGCCCACCACCGTTACCACGTCCTTCACTTTCCATTCCCATCGACACTATCATTCCAATCCAACCGAAGACTTCCATCGCCAGCTTCTCACCCCAAATCGACGCCAACGCAAACATTCGCCTTGGAATACTGATCACGGTTTTCAAGCCTGTCATCTGCCACATCTTCGGCAAAGGCAAACAATCCATCTTGACGGCCATCTAAAGCCTCCCCAAACCTAAACAGTCGCCATGACGACAAATCAGCCCCAGAATGTCGACAACTTCGACAGTCTTATTGACCTGAGCGAATACGACACGATGCCTTCGTACACGTCTCCGTCACTTTCGCCCTCCGCCGCCAGCAAGAACTCGTTTCCCAGCAGGCCATCCGTCAGCACCATCCAAACCCCGACCGTGCCCTCCACCACACAACCGTCCCTGAGCGGACCGAGCCATCAATATGAGCTCTACAAGCAACAGACCGGCATCGTGCCTGGCGCCCTGGCGAGCACTCTGGCAGTCAACCAGGCCAACTCCCAAATCTCGGGGTACAACAGCGGTTATGCTATGGAGTTCATGAACAACGTCAGCCCCGCAGACGAGATGTTCGACTTCAACGCCGCTCCCTCGGCCCACTCTCACTCCCAGGGCTCGGGAAGCCTTGATATGGACATGGATTTCGAGTCGCCCGCCGACTCTCAATACTTCTTCCCTGGTACCGACACGACTATCAACCCCAACGCCATTGGCGGACAAGAATCCCCTGTCCTGTCCTCGCAGCCCAGCAACGTCGGCCGCCTCTGGCCTGGCATGCACACGCAGGCCGCCGCTCTAGCCAAGTCTCAGGCCCAACAGCGTGCTCAGCAGCAAATGATCCAGTCTCAGCAGCAGCAGAGGTCCCAGCAGCAGCCCCAGCAGGCAAGGCCCAGGACCAAGAGCGCGCAGCCTACCGACCCCATTGTCGAGCAGAAGATTACTCAGCTCCTCAACTCCATGCGTAACAAGCCTGCCTCTGACGAGGACGGCAACATGCCCATGCTTAACATGCCCCGCCCCAAGAAGGATGAGGATGACATGGATGAGGACGAGAGGTTGCTCGCTAGTGAGGAGGGCAAGAAGCTGAGCAGCAAGGAGCGCCGCCAATTGCGCAACAAGGTCTCTGCCCGCGCTTTCCGCTCCAGGAGGAAGGGTAAGCACATTCTCTCCAGTTTTCACGTGGAATTTAATGCTAACCAGAACAGAGTACATCACGCAGCTCGAGGCCGAAATTGCCAACAAGGTCTCCGAGAATGGGGACCTGCGCATGCAGAATCACGCTCTCATGGAGGAGAACAAACGCTTGTCGGACCTCACCCGCATGCTCCTGACCTCTCCTTCGTTCTCTACCTTCCTCGACCACCTCAGCAGCAACCCCCAGGCCCTCCCTCAGCAGCAGGCCGCTCAGGTGCCCATCAAGCCCGAGCAGCGCCAGCCCGAGAAGTCCCAGGCTCAAAAGGATGCCAACCCCTACGCCGCCCAGCAATCCCAACAGCAGCAGCAGATTGGCATGGCCATGATCCCCGAGCAGAACATGGATCTGTCCATGCTCAACCTCAACAACGACTCGTTCAACTTCCAGCCCCAGGTCTTCGCCGTCCTTGAGACTCCTGAGATGCCTACTACTATTGACGCTGAGGTTTTGTCGGGCAAGACGTCCAACTTTGTTGGCGAGACGTTCGAGTCGGACGATGACAAGGTCGAGCTTCCTCTAATCGAGTCGCCGAAGATGACTGCTCCTGCCACGCCCGAGACGACATCTGAGCCTGAGCAGACGTTTGACGATGACTTTGAGAATGACCCCGAGTTCGCCCTCTACCACGCCACGCCTGCCCAGTCTGTCTCTGCTCCCATTGAGCTTGATACCGACGGCCTGTCGCATGTTGACATCTTTGGCGGCATCGAGTCGGAGAAGGTCCTGGCCCGTTACGACCTTGTGGATGCCACGCAAGAGGAGGAGACTTCACTGGTCGCCATCGCTCGCGTGCAACGCATTAGCGCTGGCCTCGAGCCCGTGCTTGCCAGGTTAGAGAGACTCTGCCTGTAGGCGATCGCCTGACACACTTTCCTTTGCACCACATTATATCTTGAGCCAGTTTTCTTTGCAAACCCATCGAGGGTCATTATAAGGGGCGAGACCTACTGGGGTCTCCGGGGCGTTTACGGGTTCTGAGAGGTCACTAGGGAACAGGGTCCCTGCGCTTGAAGCGAATGGAGATCAACGGATATGGACCGTGGCATGACTGATGATGGCGACCGCGTTGTTTTACTGCACGCACAGGGAAGCGGTTGCGGCTGGCATGTCGCGGTGTATTAGATAGCGGGAATTCTACTCGATCCCACAAAGAAGACATAAACGACATGAAGTTTCCCTGAGTGATCATCGATTTGCATTTCATGATGATTGCGTGCCAGCGCGATTTGCAGATACAACAGAACAGGATTTCGACTTTTCAGCTTCCTTCCGTCATGGCATATCATGGATTAACTACGTGCATTTAGACATGGCCGGAGAAATTCGACTTCGTGGCCACAAAATTGCAAGTTCGTGCGAAAGTCAGATATTGGGAATGTAGATAAATGCGGATCGAAAGTCCGTTCGGGGTGACCGCCTCGCCAGCTCCCTACTCTTCGTAGATGTTGGTATTACTGTTCACTGTCAGCTTGGCTCGTTTTGTAAGGCATCATCTCGCAAGACTCACAATTTGCTGTCAAACTTGGCCCTTCCTTCCGCTTCGCGATTCACAAACACACTGACAGATGTCTGCCCGCACACGAACACACCAAAGCCATCCTCGCCAATCTCAACTTCGCGGTCGCTCCACCCCAGCACATCCGTCCACACCTCACCTGCGTGGACCTCTCCGACATGCATCCTCTTCTCGCCAGGCCCGGCGTTGCTCAGCACAACGGCGCAACCGGAGGGGCGGTCCCAAGTGCCATACCGCACCCAACCGACGCAGGTCGCGAAGTCCCAGTAGTCGGCCTGCTTGCCGTAGGCGTACAGCTTGCGTGCGAGCGTGAGGCGTGGCACGATGCCACCGCAGGACGGCGGGAAGGGGTGTTCGCCCTTGATGCCGTAGAGGTCGCCGTACCAGACACAGGGGTAGCCCTCGTTGCGGAGGAGGATGAGGGCGTGGGCCAGGGGTTTGAACCAGCCCTCAATGGGAGCCTCGAGAGCCTGGTAAGGCTGGGTGTCGTGGTTCATAACGAGCGTCTGCCGTTGTCAGTATCACCCAGTACTATTATTCATGGGGCAAGGACAGGAGCACTGCGGACTCACCACGGCGTTGACAGGCTCCTTTTGCACGAGCGTGTCGTCAAAGACCTTGCGCAGGTCGGCACCCTCGGTCTTGCTGATCTGGCTGAAGTTGTAGACGAGGGGGGCGTCGAAGAGGGAGAACTTCTTGCCCATGCGAGCGAGATAGTCGGTCATGTCGTCAAGACTGTCCTTCCAGAACTCACCGACGAAGAACCAGCCCTGGCCGAACTCCTCGTCCAGCGTCGAGATGAACTGGCGCAGGAAGTCGGTGCTATAGTGCTTGATGGCGTCGAAGCGGATGCCCTTCAAAGGCACCTCCTTGGCGAGCCACTTGCCCCAGTTGATCACGTCCTCAACAACTTCGGGATGGTCGTAGTCGAGATCGGACCCCATGAGGAAGTCGCTGCGACAATGTCAACATGTCGGTTGTTACAGCATGTGGTGATCGTTAGACCTACTAGTTACCCTTCTCGTCATCGACGTCGGGGGTATCGGCCCACCCTTGCGACTTGTCGCCCATGATCTTGTAGATGGCCGTCTTGTCGTTCGCCGCGTTGAAGTCGACGCCGCTGAAGTGGTACCAGTGATACTTCATCTTGCTGTACTTGTCCTTGCGCCCGGGGAAATCGTACCCCACCCAGGCCTGGATTTCGTACTTGTCCGAGACGAACTTGTTGCGGTCTTCGGAGTCGACTTCGGCGGCAAGACACTTCTCCTTGCGATCGGCGGCAAACTTGTGGTTCAGCACGGCGTCCCAGTAGAGGCCGACACCGTTGTCCTTGGCCGTGCTGGCGAGCTTCAGGAGCTCCTCCTTGGTGCCCCATTTTGTGCCGACGGAACCCTTCTGTTCAAACTCTCCGAGGTCGTAGAGGTCGTAGATGTCGTAGCCATTGCCCTCTTTGGAGGAGGCCTTGCATCTAGCAGGCGTCAGACATGTCTGCCAGAGAGACGGCCTGCAAACTGAGCTCACCCGGGAGGCACCCATATGTTGTCGATTCCCCATGCCTTGAGCTGCGGCACGTGCTTCTCCAGACGAACCCAGTGCTTCTGGTCCGCCGGGACGTACCATTCGAAGCCCTGCATCATGGTCATGTTCTCGGGGGTAGGTTCTTGTTCGCCCATCTTGTCAGGAGGTCGCCACTCGGCGGCCAAAGTGTCGTCGCTTTGGGTAACTGGAGGAGGAGAGGGGGGAGTATACAGAGCGAGCCAGGTCGCGAGGGGTGCGCCGACGGCAAGGAGACCATCAACTTATATCACATCACTGGGCCCCCTCACCCATGCGCGCCATCACCTCGACCGACCTCTCTTACCAGCCGTGCCCATGCAGCGACCTCCCAAGCCGGGAAATAAGCCCTCAAGCCTCGCGGCCCCGTCGCCGCCAGCGGGCGTTTCGCGCAGCCCGCCAACAGGGCAAGCAGGGCAAGCAGGGCAATCAGGGCAGCGAGGCCCCCGCGCCATAAGCCGGCGCTCGTTCCAGGCCCAAGACCCCCCTGGCTAGCTGAAGATGTGCCTGCACTTGCAGAGCCTGGACTGGCTTGACACGCAGCTAGCCTGGCGCGGCCGGCAAGTGTGGTGGTGGCCCGGCGCGGGAATGACAGGCCTAGAGGCGCCGTCATGTTGCAGCGACTGGCTGATAGAGGTGCGGTGTCGCCAGGGAACCTGTACGGCACGTCCTGACGTCATGCCTGATGCTGTCTGGGCTGTCCTGGCGTGGTTCTGGCCAGAGACGAACACGGTCAGATTATGATACTAACCTTTGGAAGTGGGGGCAGACCCAAGGAATTCGCTCATCACGTGACTTATCATTGGAAGAGCTTACTTGTGCTCAGTGTATCAAGAGCCAAAGGACGCTGCATGCAGGGGCTCGGACAGGCAACGAAGTTCTAGGCTAATCATCCCATCCCTCTCAAACGGTGTTCAATAGAGACATTTTTTTAGATCTCTGATCCGGCTGAGTACGCTCGGCGGATAGGTCGTCTGAGCCGCTCGTTGCGCTGATGACGTTAAATGTGCGTCTCCATCAATACCTGCCAGTGAACCGGTGGCGTCCTATTGTCACCAAAATCCATCATAGACGTTAGCACGGAGGCTCTGGCATCGTAGATTGAAGAAACGAAGAGTTATACTCGTGAGGGGAGAAGACGCGGTATAGAACCGATATTGTCAGCTCATCGGACCCATTGTTGTGGCTAACAATGCAGTGTCATGGCCTTCCCCTAAAGCCACCGACTGATCATACGAACGCAAGTAAACAGCAACCCCGTACGCCGGCCTTCGTCATTCAATATACATGCCGGACATACGGCATTCATCCATCACCAACCTGTTGTTTACCATGTCCGGATGCGCCAATAGTCATCCCTCTTGCTTGTCCGCTCTGCTCACGTGGACCCTCGCAGAGCCACCTCCCCTAAGCCCAAAGCACTAGATGGAAACTTCTGGGCGATGCACATGTGGCTCTCCGGATAAACAAGCGTCGTGTCGATCGGAATCTGCCACAGCTCTTCAGGCGTCTCGGTCGTGTGCGGGCAGATCTCGACCCCCGCCTGGGCGGCTGCTTCACGCTCCTGCCAGAGACATTCGAGGGTACACGTGTCCATTGCTCGAAGATGCATACACTGCTTCAGGCCGAGCTCCCACCTCTCTCGGGTCTGTCTCTGCAGGGGGGTTAAGCTCGCGAGCTGAGTAGGAGATAGGATGGGAAGAGAGTGGCCTGAATCTTCGTCTTCCGAGTCTTGGATGCTGTCGTCGTCATTATCAACTGGCTGTCCATCCTCCTCTTGCACGGGATTAACCCTCTCAATGGTTTTCTGCTGCTTTCCAGTGTCCTGTGCTCTCTGATGAGCCAGATGGATGGGATGGTTTGATTGACGTCCAAGGTCTGTCTGGGCGATCTGGTGGAGCTGACGCTTAATCGACTTTGACCCGTCGAAAGGACTGCTGCTGTTCAAGGTTATCGAGTACTCTGAGCGATCTTCTCGGGTCATCTCGTACCATTTCTGTGGTTTTGATTAGCCATCTGCCAGGGCGCGGGATTTGACAAACATACCATGCCCATCTCATCAGAAGCTCCGAGAGAATAGGTTTCTCCCACGTCAAAATCCGGCGAACCCAGTGTCCCCACACTGCTGCATCCTGAAAGGTGGAATAGAGAAGAAGGTGACGAGGTTTGGGCAGGTTTGGGAAGGTTCGATGACTGCGCAGAGAACGAACGCATCGCCGTGTTGACGGCCGCCGAAGCAGGTACTGTGATCGAGCCGGTCCCAGTGCCGCCCATGCTCGTTTGTATGCCGGGTGCCGTGCCAGAAAGTCCAATGAAGCCGGCTGGTTGCGAGACTTGACGGAGACCCATGGGAGGATCTTGCGCCATCATGGGGGCAACGGCGGGTATGCGCACCTGGCTTTGCAAGGTAGGCGCACGCTTGTAGACATATTTTGGGGCGACAGCCGGCGCGGAGGCTCGACGTGTAGTGGCTAGAATAGTTCTGCGACCCTGCACAGAGCTATGAGCTGGTGTCGGGCGATGATTGTACACGACCGTCTTGCCCCGAACAACGGGGAAGGGACCCTGAGTCGTGATCGAGAGTGGTAGTTGAGGCGTACTTCCAGCGGGATAATTCGGCTGACTGGCAAATGCTGCATGAACTGGGCTGGCTACGGACAAGACGTTGTCGTTGGAGAGCTGCCTGTATGCCTTCCCCTGTCGCTGCTGCTCTTGCTTCTGAGCCTCTCTCTCGCGTCGAATCCGGGCCTTATCAGAAGCACGGCGCTTGATGCGACAAGTCTGGCAGTTAACGCGCTCTTTCATGCGGTGGAAGGTGTCGCGGAACTGATAGTGTTCGATTGGATAGACATGCTTGCACTTGTTGCACTCCTTCACTTGGCCTTTGCTGCCGGTTTTGCCCTGGAGAAGAGCCATGGCAATGTCCGCTCGGGACGGAATGCTGTCGAGAGATGAGAACCCAGAGTTACTTGCAGCTGGTTGAATGACGGGTGTCCTCTGGAGGGCGTTGGGGTTGCCCGTGGCGGACCTGGTCCCGCCCTTCGTAGTGGCAGCTTGGGAAGCCAGGTCGGCCGATTTGAAGTCGGCTAGAAGGTGCGCCTGGGGGGGATCCGACATGATGACAAATGATCTATGGCTGGAGTTGGCTTGGGGGTCATGTATGGGTTTAGATGGAGTGAAGGGGGTTCGGAGGTGGTTGTGTAGGGATTGACTTGTTGAGGTAAGAAGGGTTGACGGGTCAAGGTTGGGTAGTTGCCGTCATGGCTACCTTAGAGTGCAGAGGATTTATTATGGTGGCCACAGCTCCAGCTCTTTCTCGGATTCACTCGAACGGTTAACAATAGGCAGCAGTTCAAAGGCTGCTGCGGCGTGACTTCGAATAGAAGACCAACGTGACTTGGGGAAGAGTAGGAAGGCGCGTCAGGTTGTAGAGATTCTCAATGCCAGCACACGCGTTCGACCTCTTTAGGGAAGTCTTCAGACCAATTTAACACGTCAAATTAGCTGTAGACTTTCAGGACAGCGCAGCTCACAGGCATTGCTCCTCAACAGCTGCTTTTCGATTTTGGTTTCTTCGGGCGTTGAGGCCTACCCTTGCAGTCTGTTGTCTTCCTTGAGTGCATACTGCAATTGTTAGACAACTCCATTTAATCCACCTTGATACATGTTTGAAATGGACGTACACGGCGACGCTGCTTCATCAATCAATTGCTCAGCGGTAGAGATGCGCACGCCGTGCTGAGTGGCCGTTGAGTCCATGTGCAAGCTCTCGATTAGTGATTTTTCAACTTTCGCAATACCACGAAATCTAGGGCATCATGTTTAGTTTTATCCTTGAAGCAGCAACTTGGGCTTCAGGAGAATTTGCAGATTGCTCATCAATGGAAATCTGGACAGCCCGAAGATTTGCGTATTGCATGATGCATTTCATCTGCGTGCTGCCGCTGAATTAAGTCAAGACCCAACTCTTAGCCGGCTGTGGATTGCCTGCATCCCAATGCCTTTCATTATTTTGTGAATCTCATCACCCGTTGTGCTGAGTGCAGATGCAGGCATCCATCCCATGCCGGCGCGGCCCGTGTCCCCCAGAGAGACTAGGCGGTTGAGCCGAGACATTGTTTTGCTTCGCTTCCTGTCCAAAGGCCAATGATACGCCGGACATTGCAATCTCCAACGCCAAAGTTGTTGATGGCTGGCTGACAGCCGCTGAAAAGGGCGCCGGTGCGTGAGACAGCGTGATGTGGTGTTGGCCCCAGATGTGTGACGTGACATGCGACCTTGCCCAGCACATTCCGCTGCTGTGGTATGATGTCGGAGGGTTTATAAGGAACCGGCGCCCTGAGATCTCACAGTCTTGCTTCCTTTCGTCTTCGGCACGGGGAATATCAGTCTTTCTCTGCACCCATCATGACACAGCCAATCCCACGCCCTCCCGGTGTGCCCCTTCTGGGCAACATCTTTGATGTCAATCCCAGCAACACATGGGCCTCACTGAAGAAACTCTCAGAACAATTTGGTGAGATTTTCCAGATCAAGGTTCTTGGTCACGGGATTGTCTTCGTTGCGAGCGCCGCTTTGGCCGAGGAGCTTTGCGACGAGAAGCGTTTTCGCAAGTACGTCGGGGGTCCCATCGTCGAAATCCGTGCGGCCGTCCACGATGCCCTCTTCACTGCCTACGATTACGAGGAAAGCTGGGGTATCGCACATCGAATCATTGCGCCAAAGCTGACTCCACAGTCTGTGTCTGTCCGCTTCGATGAAATGCGCGACACTGCCTCCGAGCTCATCGAGAAGTGGAGAGGCCTCGGTGTGGACAACGAGGTATCTCTGATCGGCGAGCTCAACCGACTTAACCTCGAGGCGACGACCTTGACATTGTACGGAAAAAAGCTGAACTGCCTCGACGGCCCGGAGCATCCCATGATCAAGGGGATGGAAGACTCAACCTCGGAAGCCATCAAGCGTCCCACAAGGCCTGGCCTCCTCAACTGGTTTCACAAGGGCAAATTCACCAGGTCCATCAAGACCATGCGCACCTACGCTCAGGAGATGGTCGACCATCGCAAAGCAAACCCCTCCGATGATGGGCGTAACGATCTTCTCTCTGTCCTAATGCAGGGAAAAGATCCTCAAACGAACAAAAGCCTTCGTGATTCGCAGGTTCTTGACAACATCGTTTCCATGCCCATCGGCAGCAGCACTGCTCCTGCGCTTGTCTCTACAGCCATCTACTTCCTCCTCAAGAATCCACAAGTCGTTACCGCTGCGCGAAAAGAGATTGAGTCTGTCCTTGCCGGCGGCGACTTCACTCACGCCCACCTCTCGCAACTCCATTATGTCGAGGGGATCATGCGCGAGTCACTGCGCCTCTCTTTTGCCGCGCCGGGCTTCAACATCGAGCCCATCCCTAGGGAGCACGACCAAAGTCCTGTGATTCTAGGGGGCGGGAAGTATCAGGTTCCACACAATCAGCCAATGATCATTGTCCTCGCTGGTGTGAACCGCGACCCGGCAGTGTTCCAAGACCCTCTGGCATTTGCGCCTGAGCGCATGATGGGTGAGGCTTTCGAGAACCTACCTTTGGGAGTCAAGAGGTGGTTTGGCAATGGAAAGCGCGAGTGTATCGGCAAGCATTACGCGTGGCAGTGGAACATGGTTGCTTTGACGAAGCTTATTCGAGAGGTGGATTTTGAAATGGTCGACCCGAACTACCAATTGGAGCAGGATGGGTGGTTCAACCTCAGGCCGGTTGACTTTTTCGTGAAGGTCAAACCGACGTGATGAGACTTGGCAAGTATGACTTGGGTGCTATTGAATAAGGAATGAACATTGACAGCCAACTTGATCGCTTGACAGTCCCATCATGAACTCGACGTCTCTGCACGTTTTCATGGCTTGGTAAGGTATCTGCCTATCGGAATGATAAATTCAAGGCATAATGCAACAGCGGGACGGTTCTGCGCACGCGTGCTGGCCAACAACCGTATTCAATAAGCCCAGTTCCCCTGCACCATCATTAATTACCCGATGAATAATGCTTTCTCAAAGGATATCTCAACCGAACAGATAAGCCAATGAACCCCAAGCAAATTTAGTTCATGGCTCAACGGAAGCCTGCTTATCGGAAGAGTCAAAGATTCTCAGAGATGATGCGACTTAGGGCTTTGCGCCCACATCGGGACCCGTCTGTTGGGCATATTCGACGTCGGCATTCTCCTCAATGTCAATGATCTTCTGTTCCGGCTTCCCCTGCTCCAAGACAGCGAGGTCATGGCTGAGACCGCCCGTTTCATATTTAGCAAATCGCCAGGCAGGTATGTTGGCCTCAAATAGTTGATCGATCTCCTCGAGATTTCGGCCCTAGCATTTGATTAGAATCGACAAGAAGAGATTTGATGCAAATGCAAATTACCTTGAGTTCTGGCATGCAGAACCATGCCCAGACAGAAGTCAGGAAAGCGAAACCGCCCCAGATGTAAGCCAGGCCGGCCCCGATCTCTGCAAGAAGATATGGAGTCACGAAGACGACAACGAACCCGACAACAACGTTCAGTGCAGTCTGTGGACAAAGTTAATGCGAGGTCAAGTTAGATACTGAAGGCACCTACCGATAAAGCCATAGTTTTCTCTCGGAGTGATTGCGTGCCCACTTCAGCGGCCGTGATGTAGGCACCAGGACCAAGAGTCATATGAAGGATGCAAGTGTAGAGTTGCATGCCAGCCACAATACCGTTGCTCTCGTGAACATTCGGGTTGCTTATGCGGCCCAGTGCTCCAATTGACACGAGGAAGGTGCCTTGGGCCCAACCACCGTGGAATACAAGCGTTCTGCGGCCGAACATGTCCAGAAGCACCATTGCCATCATGGCTGTGACGACAGAAGTGGCATTGTTGATGACCTGTATCAGAAGTCAGATTACAAACCAGACCCTGCTCAAAGCGAACTCACAGCGTAAACAAAGGCCATATCGGCGAGGCCCACTGCTCTGTAGAACGTAGGTCCATATGAAGAACTGAAAGTGACGCCTGTAAGTTGTTGAAGTGACATGATGGCGCACGCGATCCTATAAGCTGTCAGCACTGCGACATGGCATACTACGAAGATAAGACTCTCTTGAATCGTCTTCTAGAAACTTACCCAGTACGTCTTCTATTCTTCGAATTGAACAAGTTGCTCCAAGGATCTTTACGCCGTCGCCCTACCTGACCATCCTCTCGCATGGATGCAATCTCCAGCTCAGGATAACCACGATCAACATCCTCTATTTTGCGTACAGAGCGAAGAACCTTGAGAGCTTCGTCGGAGCGATCGTTGAATACGAGCCAGCGTGGAGAGTTGGGTGTGAACCAAAGCAGCATGAGAATCAGTACAGCAGGTAGAGCCTGAAGCGCTGTTGCGATCTGCCACCCAGAGTCGTCTGTTCTCTTGGACATTGACTGGTTGACGATTCCGGCAATCAGCGAACCAGTCGTGAGACACAACTGAATAGAACCAACGAAGAAACCACGAAGTGCTGCTGGAGCGATTTCGGATTGAAATGTGGGAACAACCTGAAAGTTATTAGCCTACACAGCAACTCGAAGACTTTAGAGGTCAAGACGTGTTATGCCCACATTCTCCACAAGTCCAACAGCTGTATACACCATGAATCGGCCAACAACGAATTGAGCGGGGTGGTTACTAGTGACTTGGACTATTCAGGGTCAGATGACGTTCGGCTATGCTCCAGAAGTCGAGACTCCAAATACTCACTGACAGGACCAACGCATTGGATGGCGCATGTCAAGGCCATCGCCCATCGGTGACCGAACCGCTCGATGATTGGACCCACGATGACGGTGCCAAGGAATTTCCCTATGAGAGGAATACTGTTCATCAAAGATGCAGTCTGGCTTGGTAGATAGTAGACACCGGTCTCGCTATTGTAGCTTCCGAACTTGTCCATGAAAGGGGTCATGGCCTGGACACCCCCGAAGGATGCTCCATCACTGAGAGAAGTGTCAGCACTTTCTACCTGACGGGCTGCCAGAAAGTTCCTTACTAGCCAAAGAAAACGCTGCCGAGGGCGTAAATGATGCAGAATAGCATTAATCTCGGCGTAGCGGCCGCGAAAGCGGATTTTCCCGCGAAGATGCCGCGCCCCATCTCGTAAAGAAGGTTTCTTGAACACCGACAACTCCCTGAGAATAAATTAAGCCGGTGAGCTATCTAGAACCAAACTTCGTCAACAATAGTTAAATCTGTTCTAAGATGCATTCAGGACAAACAATACTTTATACGATGCTATAGATATACATGTTCCCTCCGATCGCGGCGTTTTTGATCTTCTTCGCTGGTCGTCCCCCGCTTCAGTTCCCCAGGAACGTGGGGTCAACGTGGAGTATTCCTTGCCCGGGGATTGGGGCTAGCTTTGAAGGATTCCTTTAGGTTAAGGATATTGGTGGTGTTCGGTCTAATACAGGCGCCCAATGCACCGACTAGTGGTGCCAGAATGCATGTTGGCCGACTGAGAGCTCTTCCGAGTGAACAATTACTCCGAGGAGTTCCACTGACACCATTTACAGAACAGTTCAGACGGGTCTTCCTGCGACGCTTGCCGGGTGCAAGGTTCCAAGATCTTGTTACATCCACCACTAACAAGATCAACGATGCCTTGGTCGAGCCTCCAAACAAGGCCATATGTTGATCTGCCAAGGTACTCTTACAGCCGAGGGGGCTGAATGATCATCCTAAAGAATCCCGGGTTTTAAGTATGCAGGTTAGGTTACTGGGAAGACGGGTTTGCTTTTACCCTTGGGTTATCAAGGCTTTCTCGCGCCACGGTCATGTTATGGTAAGGTATGCAAAGGACTGGTAGGTAGATCAATCTCGTCATCTGTGGGCTCGGCTATTTTTCATTGAAAGACCTAAGCTGTTCGAGGGCCAGACACGAGCATGGGGAATATTTATCCATTATCGAACCGAATATTAGTCGTCTCCTCAAGTATCCCTGTTTCTGTAATCTGGAGCGGGTGAAGTGCACATATTCCAGACCGCAAGTGTGCTCATATCAATTACCACGAGTCAGAGAGACAAGAGGACTTTCACAGCTTCTCCGCTCCAAAGCAGGCATAAAAATTACTCCGGAAGCATGTAACCTCCCCCGGAAGAGCTACTGGGCGGTGCGGTGTGGGCCTGAGAGTACAGGTCACATCAGCCTGGGAATCCGCGCCCCGCCCCCGCCTCCGACTCCGCTTCAGCCGACGTCGGAGCCCTCTCAACCGGATGATTGTCCCTCCAAGCAAAAGCATAAGTTTGTCAACACAGCATCGGTGTTCCTTAGTAGCCTGAACTTGTGCTCCAGTCCTTATATGCTATCTGCTAAGATGCCTCACTCCTTCGATGTTGTTGTGTACGGGTCGACCTCCGGTGCAGTTGCGACATCGATACAGGCTGGTCGTTTGGGAAGGTCCGTCGCTTTGATATCGCCTCAAGAGCATATTGGTGAGTATTCATACTTCTCCCATATTCAGATGGAAAGGGTTGACAGGGTTTCAGGAGGCATACAGATCAACGGCCTTGGCGCAACAGATATTGACAATCAGGCCGAATTCCAGAACAGCACGACGCTAGGAGGCCTTAATCTTGAGTTCCACCAACGCATCAGCAAACACTATGGGAGGTTGGAAAGACTCAATAATGCTGTAGAAAGAAGGCTCAAGGACCCAGATGCATGGCGTTTTGAGGCGAGGATTGCTGAGAAAATCAATACCGAGTGGCTTGAGGAGCATTCATCGATAACTATCATCAAGGCAAGTATTTCACAGACTCTCCCCGACTTATGCTAACCAGCGCAATTATAGTCTCCATTAGCAGAGGCGCATTCTGTGAAGAAGGTAGATGGTGTTTCGAGTCTATACAGCTTGAGAACGGAGAGTTGATCAACGGCCGGGTCTTTGTCGAAGCCTCTTATGAAGGCGATCTCTTAGCAGCCGCCAGCATCTCCTGGTCACGCGGCCGCGAAGCCTCGTCCGTGTACGGCGAGTCTCTCGCAGGCGTGCGCCAGGAGACTCTGTACCGACAGATTGATGTGGTTATAGACCCATATGTTATTCCGGGCGACGCCTCCAGCGGACTGCTGTACGGTATCTCAGACGAGGCATTTGGTAAAGCTGGCGACGGTGACCTTCACCTCCAGTCGTACTCCTACCGGCTGCCCATTACGGATGACCCGGCGAACCGGGTGCCGCTTACCGAGCCAAAGGGATATGACCCAACTCAGTTTGAACTCCACCGCCGTTTCCTGCGCGCGGGGGGTGAGATGTACTTCCCTAGAAAGAGGCTTCCTGGCGGCAAGACCGACTTGATCGGCTCAGAGGGTGCGCTGTCCACGGATCTCCTGGGTATGAATGACGAATGGCCAATTGCCTCTTATGCTGATCGGCGAAAAATACTGGAGCAAACGGCGCAATTCACCAAGGGCTTCCTCTGGTTTCTTGCCACTGATCCGGCTGTGCCGGTAAGTTGGGCTCTTCGTGAGTGGGCGTCTCTACTGACATGATCACAGGATAACTACCAGGCAGAATGGAGTCGATTTGGCTACTGTAAAGACGAGTTTCCGGATAACGACCACTTCCCCTACGAACTCTATGTTCGCGACGCGCGGCGTATGGTATCCGACTACGTGATCACGGAGGCCACAGCGTCCCGGGATGGAGGCGACGCCCCTGTTTCGGACCCGGTGGCTGTGGCGTTTTGGCCTACTGATACACATAGCGTGCGACGTATTGTGCGAGATGGTAAGGTGCACAACGAGGGGTTCATCTTCAAAGACGGGCACAAGTGGCGTCCTTTCGGGGTAGCTTATCGGGCACTGGTGCCCAAGAGGAACGAAGCCACGAATTTCATCACAGCTACTTGTCCCAGCTCATCACACGTTGGCTACGGTAAGAGCCACCAGTCCATACCTTCAGTGCGGCGAACGACAGCATGCTGATCCTCGCAGGGGCGGTGAGGCTAGAGCACCAATTTCACGCAATAGGCCAGGCCTGCGCAAACGCCTGCGATATCGCGCTTGCTGGGCAACTCAATATGCAAGACGTGCCGTACTACACCCTTCAGGAAAGACTGTGTGCTCAAGGGGTTATTCTGGATGCCTCTGCCGTCGGAGTTCCTAGTTTCGGGGACGAATAACTGTACATTGCAGCATTTTTGCCACATAAAGCTTTGTAGACAGTCCTATAATCAGGCCTCGTCTCGTTCGCGTGTCTGCTCGATCAAAGGGGGCAGTCATAGGTGATTATCGAGATCCTCGCCGTCAAGTGGTGTCTGCTGTCCGAAACTTGTCCAGTACTGAAGCAACCTTGATTATGTTTGGTAGCATTTCTTGGACATCGCCGTCGAATACATGGGACTCGGGAAGTCCGGGCTCTAGTAGCGTATCATCCGCTATTACCTGTGGGCACAGGGAGGGAATCGGCCGCCAGAATTCCGGTGTAATGCTGCTGATGAAGCCAGTCAAACAGCTTCGTCTCTATCAGAAATTCAAGCTCTATGGCCAAGCATTGGCATTGCGCGTTGCATCAGCCGCCCGGCGCAATGTGGAGGCTATTCAGGGGTTAAGCGAGAGTTCCGAGGATTCGTACCCGGACCGAACGAGACCTGTCCTGTGAAACCGCAGCAGTCAGCCAATCAGCACCGCCAATAGCCATTTCAAGCTTCGCAAAGACTCGATACCAACCGAGTCCGACGTACTGACAACGAGGTCCGACATACGAAGGAGTTGCCAAGATTCGCGTCGCCTGGACGAGGCGCAGACCGGGTCGCATGGAAACCCGAGGCTCACTCCTGGAGGGCAGGATGTACGAGAGCCGAAACCCTTGGCTATCAACGTACTTCGCTTCTTCATATTCTTATGAAGGACCATCTGTTCTTGTTAGAAGTCTGGGTAATCCGATCTCTTTCTTCTTATCCTTAGAATTTCAGTCAACTAAGTTTCTGATCTCTTGTCACTCATTTGTCCAGTTTCGTTTTCGACATTCCCTTTTCTTCTAATCTTGCCTGTGAAGAACTTCCTTTTTGAATCACTCGTCAATTTCCGTTTCCAGACATCTCCTTAGACGCAGCCTATCGGTCAATTGCACTCTAGGACATCGGCTACCTAGGAAACACGCGACGTCAATCGATTCCATATTCACCACTCGACTATAGGGCCATCACAATGTCCGTTAACAACACCGAAGATAATTTCTATCCGTCATTTAATACCTGTGACGACGTCTCCCCGCAGTGCCCCGTTGAGGCTACAATTTACGGCGACTACTTCACCGACATCGCCTGCGTGTTTTTCGCCGCCATCTACACCATCTGCCTCCTCACCCAGGTCTACTTCGGCTATTTGTCCAAAGCATGGTCCTTCGCGGTCTGGCTCGGCATCGGCACCTTCTTCGAGCTCGCCGGTTACGGCGCCCGGACCATCATGTCCAAGAACCCGTGGAACTTCAACGCCTTCCTCGTGCAGAACATGACGCTCATCCTCGGCCCGACGCTCATCGCCGCCGCCATATCCATAACGTTCAAGCATATCGTCGTCTGGTACGGCGCTGAATACTCATGGCTCCGCCCTAGCCTCTACCCCTGGGTCTTCGTCGGTACCGATATGATTTCCATCGTCGTTCAGAGCGCCGGCGGCGGCCTCTCCGCTGCGTTCACCGATGACCAAAATATGATGGACATTGCCAACACGATGCTCATCGGCGGCACAATCTTCCAGGTCATCAACATGTGCCTATGTGGCGGGCTGATGCTTCACTTCCTCTGGCGTCGCCGCCGCGCCAACTACGGCCGCTCCCGACTCGGATCGATGGGACACGAGTCCATGGCGCAGCTGACGCGGGACGGACACGTCAAGGCTGGCTCCCAGGAGTTCTCGAACCCGCGCGCCGAGTATCGTGTGAGCACGTTTGTGCGGGCGATCGCGTGCGCCTACATTGCTATCTTGATTCGCTGCATCTATCGGTATGTTTGGGGGCCTCGTCTTGCGGCAGCGCGATACTTCCCTGCTTCTTTGACGTCAGCTAACGTGGGAACGAACAGTATCCCTGAGATGGCCATGGGCTGGGGGAGCACGCTGATGCAGAACGAGACTGTGTTTCTTCTGTTTGACGGTACCATGATGCTATTGTCGGTGGTGCTGCTCACAGCCTTCCACCCTTTCCACCTGTTTCCGTTCCTGGGGCAGAAAGAGCAGCCCAAAACGGCGGGACATATGCTGAATGACCTCTCTTGACTACGGCGAAGGGTGCGCGATAGATAACGACAATACATCGAGAAAGAAGATTGGCCGCGGGCAGAGAATGACTGGCTTCCACGGCCAGTGGCCAACGATGGTGGGCTTCGACTTGGAACAATGGTACAAATTTTGGGGGACTACTCGTTTGGTAACATGATGATAGACTTTTCTTTTAACGCAATAACTAGAATCGGCTAGAGGGTTTGCATTCTAGGCAGTTGATGTGAAGGATCTCGACATCCCGCCTCTGATCCCTAAAAGGAAACCGTTGACAAAGCTCACCGTCGAATGACCGTTTTGATACGAGGCTGAGATTCAGCTTGTCAACTTACGATCACTGTGACGAGCATTCAGCACTCGAAGCCACTCAGAAGCTGGCGCGATGGATGCGACCCAGCCGCTGGCCATCTCCATAGCGTCAGGGATCATCCTACTAGTCAGGCAAACTCCGGTTCTCCTGATCCCTTGCCAGTGCATCGCTTAAAAAAAGGAGGTTCCAGGCAGCCATGTTTGGTACCCCAGCCGCATGTCGTGAAGTCTTCCGATGATCAACTCCCGAATCTCCTTCGGTCAGCCCACAGTCCAGACTACGACTGCAACGCAACGCAGCGCGCTGGCATCACCTGGACCGGCGCTGGCTGCATCAAGAACGTCCAATAGCGTGGTGAAACGTGACAAAGTTCGTTCCCATAGGCACGGCCCTTTTCCCACATTATTGCTGTGCCGCTTCGCCGCCCGAGGCTGTGACCCTCTCCAGCTCGCAAAATGGAGCCGAAAGGAGTCATGAGCGCTCCCCGGCAGGCAGGGCAGGCTTCAAATCCCAACATCTCCGAATACTGCTGCAGCTCGCGGCAAGGTCGCCAATCCTCTCCGACGATCTCCATGTCGCCAGCGGGGAGTTTACAAATTCGAAGGGCGAGGTCTTCGAGGCCACCACCCTCCCCCTCCCGGGGGTGGACCGACCCACCCCGCATCCTCCCGGACTTTAACCGCCAAGCCGGGGCCTGGGGCGCCCCCCCCTCCCCTGGCACGTTCCGCGGCGGCAGGGCTGCATGGTTCCGAGAGGTTGCCGTCTGCCGTCGACCGCGTGCCGCTTTGCCACCTTCCAGCAACCGCATGGCAGGCACTCGCCGAAAAAACCAGCGAACCCACTATGCCCAACGCAGCGGCCGACGCGACTAAATGTCCGGTACTCGACTCAGTTCGGGGCCAGGCTGCCGCCAAAACTCTCGCTGGCTCCACAGGCCACCTCACTCGATCAGCAGTTCACGATAGGCAGCCGTTTAGGAACAACAGACTTCGTAAATTCGTACACCCGTCGGATGTAGGCCCTGGCTAGACCTTTCTATGAGCCGACGAAACAACGCCTGACCGGACTCCGTATCCAATGTAGCTAAGCACGTTTTGCTTCCATGCCTTTTCCCGATCAGGACCTTCCTGACAGACCACCGACAAAAGAAGTATGTATGACTAAATGGGGGTATGGGGGTATTAAATGGCTGCCTAACCGGCGGGCAGCCGCGCATGCATCGCTTCAGGATCCGCACCAACTCGCAGTAGTTTCCAGGCAGCCGGATTATGCCAGGCCAACCAGCTCGCTCTCCTCCTCCCACGAGAGCACCGTCGTCGCGGCCGCCTTGACGAAGCCCGTCTTGGTCGGGCCCAGGTTCCAGATGCCGTCGCAGATCCATGACCCGTTCTCGTACGACCAGAAGAAGTCGGGGATTCGGCTGTGGCGCGATGACCACAGACCCTTGACGCCCACCGCGTACCAGAAATCGTGCCATCGCATCCACAGTGACGGCCAGGGGTCGGGCACGGTGGGAGGCGGCATGGGCTTGATGCCGTTGACGTCGAACAGGTCGGCGACCTTGAACCAGAGTGCCTTGTCCTTGAGCTGGTGGACCGCAATGGGCCCCGGACCCACGAGGGCGTGCTCCGTCGCGTCTGGGTGCGTGTTGCAGCGGGCCCAGGCAGTGCCGTCGCCGCGAGCGTCGAGGTCGAGGTAGTCGAACTTCTCAGTGCCTCGGAAGTTGACAAAGTTGGCCCTCTCACGGCCCTTGAGCAGCAGCATGGCAACGGCCATGTCCTCGCCCGTGACAACGTGGAAGCGGCGCTGCAGCCCGGCGAGCAGCTCGACCATGTCCCATGTCATGGTGTACATGGCGCCGTGGGGAAAGGCGAGGTCCCAAGAGTGCGAGTAGTACAGCTCGCCAATGACGGTGCGGTCGACGGTTGAGACGAGGCGGCCGGTGTCGTTGGACATGCGGGGCTCGAGGAAGCGGTCCCAGAAGCCGCGGGCGTTGAAGAAGAGGTCCGTATCCATCTTGGAGACAAACTCGTACTGGCGGTTGTGGTCAATGAGCCACTGGTAGAGAGCGAGGGTCTTGACCGTGTTGGCGGTGACGTCGTCCTCCTGGAGGTGGTCGAGCACGATCATGTCGCCAAAGGTCTGGTTCTCGCTCGACACGGCGGCGGTCCAATCGGGCCCGGGGTTGGAGACGACGAAGCGCGTGTCGACCGGCAGGTCTCCGTACATGCGCATCCACGAGGAGCGAATGATCATGCGGCGCTCCATCTCCTCGGCGGCGCAGATGACGACGGCCAGCCAGGGCCGCGGAGGCCGTTCGTCGTCGACGGCATCGATCATGGGCGAGTCGGGGAAAGGCTCCAGGGGATAGAGGCTCGGGGGCGAGCCCTCGACAATGTTGCCGTGGACGACGCCAATGGAGCTGGGGACCTCAAAGGGCGCATGGTGTATGTTGTGAGGTCGGGCGTTGATGAGAATGTGCGTGATGAGGCCGAAGGTGACGAGGAGGCTGATGAAGAAGAGCCGCCGGAAGCGGGTGGGGATGTGTTGAGTGAGCGAAGTCCAGAGGGCCATGGGCAGCGACAAACAGGGCCGTGCCGAGAACATCATGAGCGAGGCATGGGCAGGGGCGTGGATGCACGAATGGACGATGGCCGCGACGATGGCGATGGCCGACTGCGGGCGAGCAGGAGGCGACGGCGGGTGGTGAAGTGAGGTGAGGGTGAATGTGAGTGTGAGGGTGGAGGTTGACGTGGAGGGTTGTTGATGTTGAGGAGGGAAGTCGTTAGTCAAGAAAAGGGGCGGCAGGTCGAAAACGGAAAGCCAGGCAAGACAGGCAAACAATGGCAGGGCACTGCTGTGAAACGCGCGCCCCAAGGAAAGACCCATTCCACTTTATACAGTCAATTGGCTTCTGCCTGGTGTGGGACGGTCGCTCCTCCGTTCTGTTCTACTCTGCTCTGCTGGGTCCATGCTCCTTAGTGGCACGTACCGTACCTGCCCTGACCACCGAAAGAACTCGCCTGCCTGCCCGTTCTCCCTTCCTCCCTGGGAGGCAGGAAGTACCAGGTCCTGGTGGTGGTGGTGCTGAGCCTCCCGACCAGACTCTGCCGACGGTCCAACGGGGCTTGGGTCTATAGGGGGCAGTCGCGGTTTCACCTCCACAATTTTCGTGTCAAGGCCAGAAACGGGCCCGTGCACCGCGTACCCCTGTGGGCTTGGGGGGGGGCCAGCTGGTGGAGAGGCGACAGCTAATGACAGGTCCGGGTTGGTCAAGGCGGGAAGGCTTGAATTAGGAGCGACCGCCCCCTCCCCCCTCCCCTTGCACCTGCACTTGCAGCTGGCACTGGGCCGGGTGGCTCGACTGGGCTGACGAGATTGTGGGTGGGCAAGGGAAACGAAGAGGGCCACCGTTTCGACCAAACAACAAGAAGGATCGGCTGCGCCTGTGGGATCGAGAAATAGGCAATGCCGCGCAACCGACTACCTGTGACGTAGGTCTGGGATCTAGCACGCACATGGAGCGGCACTGCGACTTGGAAACCGGGCAACGACGGCTCGAGGAGGGTGGGCTCTGACACTACTAATTGCTTGGTCCTGCTTGGGATTCTAGCTACATGTATGCTAGATTGTCTTGTCTCTCTGGCAAAACAGGCAAACCCGATGTTTTACCCCGGCACAATTGCAGTGAAGGCTGGCTGGGCTTGTTCGTTGGATGGATCGCGCGCAACCGACATCGTCGTCCCGCATCACGATGCCATGTCATGCCATCATTTTGATCCACCGGGACGGCACCAAGAGACAACACGTGAGCACTTCCTTGGCCCATCGCGCTGTCATGACGCCCGACCTGTCGGCACTGCATTCCAATCCCACTGCAATGTTGCGCTGCATCCAGGCTCCTTCCTCCGTCCCGCCCTCGCTCTCGCCTCCGCCCTCCAGCCCTTCTTCACCGCAAAATCGGGCAGATGCGCATGCAGGCGCACGGCACTGGCAGCCGCAGCCTGGCATTTCCATCCTTGGACTGCGGGGATCTTCATCCTTCGTCATATCTCTGAAAAAGGCTGAGGGCACTACTGTGTCAACCGTGTGCTACGCTCTCACGAGCCAGGCAATCACGATCCCTCGTCCATTTTCCCCATCGCGCCAAGGATGCGCCAAACCTGGGTCATCACTGCCGTCTAAAATTGGCGGAAATGAGGTGGGACCCGCCGTTTTTAATATCCAATTACAGTGTACGGGTACTAAGACGGTACGTGCGTCAGTCGACGCCCCACACCGCTCAGCCTCCTCCTGCAACACTCCCTCGTTTGCTGCTTACCTGCAAGCCGGGGGAAGGGGGGGGGGNGGGGGGGGGGCTCGACCACCACTGTCGATCGGTTGCACTGACGGACGACCTACGACTGGACGGACTACACCGCGACTCCATCCGTTACATGTTGCGGTCGTTGCGAGACAGTGCCCCGATCAGCATGATCCCGATCGCCGTCACAGCCTTCTCTGCTGACTAGGTAGGTACTGCTGCTGCCTGATGCTGAGGTGAGGCTTTGTTCGCGTCACAACCGCCGACATGCATCGTCCTAACGCGAAACCAGCCCCCGATCGTCGACAGCCTCCCGACATTCCTCCTCCGGTATCCCATCCTTCAGCTCCATAGCCTTGTCCAACCTGTCGGTCGCCAGCACATCGCCGAACAGCTCGGCAATCTCCTCGAGCGACTTGCCAGACTTTTGCTCGTCAGCTCTCGATCACACTGCTTGAGCATGCCATCGCTTACCGTCTCGGGCAGACAGAAAAAGTAGAACAACGCCGCCGCCATGTTGGTTGCGATGAACAGCGAGTAGTACCTCCACCCCACCGATTCGATCGCCAAAGGCGTCACCTGCGAAAGGGCAATCGCAATCACCGACTTGACCGCCACTGCGAACGCCAGGCCCTTGGTGCGCAGGAAGAACGGGAACAGCTCGGACGGCACCACCCAGATCATGGCGTTGAAGAAGATGGCGTAGCACATGGAGTACAGGAAGATGGCCGCAATGGCCGCCCGCGCCCCGGATGCGTTCTCGTTGTCGCGACTGCCGAACTGCGCGCTCAACCCCATGCAGAGCGC
This sequence comes from Verticillium tricorpus MUCL 9792, assembly GCA_000732205.1. NCBI lineage: Eukaryota > Fungi > Ascomycota > Sordariomycetes > Glomerellales > Plectosphaerellaceae > Verticillium > Verticillium tricorpus. The sequence continues at coordinate 223,227 of JPET01000006.1, forward strand.
GATCATGACGCTCAGGACGACCGAGCCGCTCCACAGTGTCCGCGATCGAGGCCACCTGTCCGCCACGACCACGAGGTAGAGGATCTGGCCGATGATGCCCATCATGCCATATGCCCCGCTGATGAGCAGCGATGTGCGGCCTGTGAAACCGACGGCGGCGTAGAATATGTTCTGGTAGTTCTGGATGACACTGGAACCCGAAAGCTGGCCCATGGCGACGATGAAGGCCGCCGTGAATGTGCGGCGCGCGTATTGCCGGGAAAACATCTGCCGCAGCGCCATGGTCCAGTTTGTGTTGCCTTCAGCCCGCTCGAGGGCAATCTGCTGTTGGATCTGGGCCAGCTCCTGGTCGAGGAAGTCCTCGTTGTCGGCGGTGCCGTGCAGTGACGCCAACACGCGCTTGGCTTCCTCGTGCCGGTCACGGAGGATGAGCCAGCGCGGCGAGAAGGGCACAAAGAAGACCATGACACAGAGGACCAGCGGGACCGGCAGCTGCATCGCAAGCGGGATACGCCACTGGCCGTCGCCCGACGCAAACGCCCCCCCAAAGCCTACCCAGTTGGCCATGCCGAACCCAACAGCGATCATCATACCCTGGAGGCCGACAAGGAAACCACGTCGAGCCGGAGGGGACACCTCGGCGAGGTAGATGGGCACGACGGAGAGCAGCTCGCCACAGCCGACCCCAGCAACAAGCCGGCCAGCAATCATCATGCCGACGTTGGCCGCGGCACACTGAAGTACGGCGCCGATGATGGCTAACGCAGCATTAGTTCAAGTGGACTGCTGGCGAAGACTACGAGGGTGACAGACTCAACACAGACGCGATGAAGATGGTATACTTGCGGCTGAGACGGTCCGCCAAGTAACCTGTCGTCAGACCACCGATGGCCTGTCCGGCGTTGTAGACGGAGACAATAGCGCCTGCGTACGTCGTGTTGACCATCTCAGGTCCGTACATTTTGAGCTTGAACGTGTCATGACCAAATGTGGTTGCGATGATACCTAGCAGGTCTCCCGTCAGCCACAGTTCTCGAATATCGAGGCACGGGCAGGTCTTTCAAGCGAGCCAGGTGAGAGCAAAAACCCACCCGAGTCGAAACCATAGATAAAGCCGCCTTGCGCGGCAACAAAGGCCACGGCGATGATGAGAAAGTTCATATTCAGCGAAAGCCTTGATCAAAACTTCCTGCTACATGAACTGATGTCTAATTAGACATCCCCAGGCGTCTTGCGGGAAGTGCTCCGCAGTCGATCTGATCTCGAAGGATAACGAGTTCCTTATATTCACCTCGATCTCGTCACTCGGTTCAGAGCACGCCGACCCCGGCCAACTTGGCCCCTCCCGGGGAAGCTCCCATCGGGCAGTGACCGGCACTCGACATGTCGGGGATGCGGGGTTGACCCCCATGAACCCCCATCAGATGATGATCATCAAGAGATCGGTACTTCCTTCCGGGCAACGTCTGAATTTTGGTGGGTCCATTGACTATAGACTCTGACTCGGGGATCGATCACCAAGGTTGCTCGATGCAGCCTTCGCGGTTCTGTGTCAATGATCCCCGAGAGCTCCATTCTCTCGCTCATGGAACTACCGGGCCCAAATGATGACTGGTGGTTGTTGGTCATATTTAGGTGACGACCAGGAGCAGCTTACAGGTCGTGTTGCCATTCATCTGCACATCTCTCTCTATCATGTCTTGTCCCACAGTCACGCCCCCCGTCTTTGAACACCACCATAGTGGTTTCGGTATCGACAAGCCTTCGCCGCGGCTTTCATGGCGCTTCGAGAGTTCGCCAGCCACTGCCCACGCCTGGGTCCAGACTTCGTATGAAGTTGAGGTCACTCGACATCCGTACATGCCTCAGACCTTCCATATCAAGAGTGGCCAGTCTGTCCTTGTACCGTGGCCGACAACGCCACTCTCGTCTCGCGAGGCTGCCATTGTCCGGGTGCGCGTCTACGGAAAGGCAGCAGAACACCAGTTGTACGACCCCGAGACACCAAGTCCATGGTCCTCTGCGGCGACAGTGGAGACAGCCCTCCTTGGCAAATCCGACTTCCAAGCCAGCTTCATCTCTCCGGCACAGCAAATTGGCGTAACGGGGCCGCTGCAGCCTATTCGTTTCCGCAAGGAGTTTATGCTTCCACAGGCAGCTAACCTGCCGTCCCGCGCACGCCTTTATATAACGGCCTTGGGCGTTTATGAAGCTTTTATCAACGGCCACCGAGTGAGTGATGAATGTATGGCGCTGGGGTGGACCAGCTATCGCCACAGGCTCGTCTACCGTACTCTCGACGTGACGCAATTTCTTGCGTCCGGCAAGAAGAACGTCATATGTGCCGAAGTCGCCGAGGGCTGGTATGCTGGCCGTCTGGGGTTTAAAGGTGGGCAGCGTTTTCGGTATGGCGACGAGCTCGGCCTCTTCGCCCAGCTCGAGGTTGATTATGCTATGGCGTCAGAGCCCTGGAGGCTCATGACGGACAACTCTTGGTCCTGTGCTCCCAGCTCCATCACAGGCAGCGAGATTTACGACGGCGAAACGTACGACATGAGAGATGAAAACAGTGGCTGGAATATTGCCGAGGTAGATTGGCCGTCGACTCGTTCCTTCAGCACCAAGACTCTACCACAGCCGTCAGCCAAATTGGTCGCGCCTGATGCAGCACCTGTCCGAGTCACTGAGGTCAAGCCATGCGTCAAGGTCTTCCAGAGTAGATCCGGCAAGACCATCCTTGACTTTGGTCAAAACCTGGTGGGAAAGCTTCGGGTTCACTCCGTCACTTTACCCGCTGGGAGAACGCTCACCTTCCGTCACGCCGAGGTTATGGAGAACGGGGAACTAGGCACTCGACCCCTTCGAGATGCGAAGTGCACCGACATTATCATCGGCTCAGGGGAGCAGCTCCAGGACTGGACCCCACGCTTTACCTTCCATGGCTTCCGCTACGTGGAGGTAGACGGCTGGCCTGGGACACCCTCGGAAGACGACGTTGAGGCCCTGGTCATGCACACCGATATGACTCGCCGGGGTTATTTCGAGTTTTCGAATCCCCACGTCAATCAGCTGCATAAGAATGTTGTCTGGTCGATGCGGGGAAACTTTCTGTCGCTTCCTACCGATTGCCCTCAGCGCGATGAGCGCCTCGGGTGGACTGGTGACCTGCAGGTCTTTTGCCCGACTGCTAACCTTTTGTACGACACGACGGGCATACTTGGTGGCTGGCTTGAAGATGTAGCGGCAGAGCAGCTCGAGGAGGGCAAAGGTGGCATCCCGCCGCTCGTTGTCCCCCTTGCGATCAGCCCCAACTGGCCACATGTCGCGCAAGCTGTCTGGGACGACGTGACCGTGCTCGCCCCGGCCGCGCTGCACCAATACACCGGCGATACCGAGCTACTCGAGCGGCAGTTCGAGAGTATGCAGGCATGGCTCGACGAGGGTGTCGACCGCGCGCCTGACCGGCTTTGGAACCCCGATAAGTGGCAGCTCGCCGACTGGCTCGACCCGAGCGCACCCCCCGACGACCCAGGTAACGGCCGAACAGATAACATACTCGTGGCCAACGCCTACCTCATCCACACGACCCTCGCCTTCTCCCGCCTCTGCACAGCTCTAGGGGAAAATGACCTTGCAGCTGTCTATTCACGAGATGGCGAGGCCTTGAAAGCGCTTTTCCAGCGGCGATACATCTCTCCCGAAGGCAATCTAATGTCGACGTCCCAGACGGGCCTCGCGCTCGCCATCCAGTTCGATCTGTATCCTCAGGATGCCCTACAGCGGCGGACCGCAGCCCGCGCTCTCGAGCGGCTCGTTCGCACAGCACGCTTCCGCATCAGCACAGGCTTCGCCGGCACGCCCGTCATCGCCCATGCCCTGACGTCCATTGGCCGCCCCCAACTGGCATACCGCATGCTCCTGGAGACGTCACAACCGAGCTGGTTGTGGCCCATCGTCGCCATGGGCGCCACGACCGTCTGGGAGCGCTGGGACAGCATGCTTCCTGACGGAAGCATCAACCCGGGCCAGATGACGAGCTTCAACCACTATGCCCTCGGCGCCGTTGCCGACTGGCTTCACGGCACCGTCGGAGGTCTGTCGCCGCTGGAGCCCGGCTGGCGCGTGGTCCGCGTGCGGCCCGTGCCGGGCGGGAACCTGACCAGCGCGAGGGTAGCCTTTGAGGGCCCCTACGGCCGGGTGGCGTGCGAGTGGACGTTCGAGGCGGGGACATTCCGCATGGCGCTGACCGTGCCACCCAGTTGCTCGGCCGTTGTGACGCTGCCGTCCGAGCTGAGGCAGGATTTCGGCGATGAGGAAGAGCCAACTAGGGTGGTGCAGTCTGGCACCCACGAATTTGAGTGCGCGTTCGACGCAGGCGAGTGGCCACCCAAGCCCATGATTGCTGCGAATCAGCGGATGCCACCGGACACGATCGCTGCGTAGGAACCGCTGGTGGTCGAGAGCTGTGATGGCGAGGCGGGGAGCATGACACACAGGTAGACTGGGATCATGAGATATAGTGAATTACGACTAAGATAAGAAATGTAGGGAGTAGGTTAGTAGTAGTAGTTTCCGAAAGTCCTGAACGCCATCCAAATTAACCCCCCTCAAACTCCGCCAGTAGGAAACAGATTGTTCGGGGTCTAGCCCTCGAGCATCGCTTGTGATAAGAAGCAAATAACAAGGACACAAGGGAATATGGGCTGGACCAGCTCTCGTCGTCGAAACACGCAAGGAAAAGCAAGGAAAGAATGAAAGACAGCTCGGCATCAGCCGCAGCACGCCTAGCTGTCCCAGATAGCACCATAGGCCGGAACGCCCCGCGTCTCAAGGCCGTAGACGACCTTCTTGGTGATCTTTTCGTTGGCAATGATGATGACTGCCTCGGCATCGAAGCTCTTGGCCAGGTTGTACCCCATCTTGACCAGGTCCGGGCGGCCGAGTTTCTTGGTGTCGTGGATGACAGCGCCGGGGATCTTGCCCTTGATCGTATCGAGAAGGTCCTCGCCGAACGTCTTCTCCGGTTCCTTCGTCGACCAGATGAGCTGCGTAGCGCACGAGGGGTTCTGGATGTGACCGAGCACAGGGCCGATGCCCGACCCGGTAGCAATGACGACGACGCGGTTGAAGAGTGTTGCAATGCGCATGACGCCACAGGTCGGGACGCCGCGAACCCACATGTGCGTGGGGGGCTTATCGATGCAGGCGCGTGTCCAGTCGCCGGCGTTGGAGACGACAAGAGAGTAGCCCTTGGGCCGACCGTTAACAGCCTCCGGGGCGGGGATGGTGGCGAAGGAATGCCACTCGAGAAGAGGTCGACGAGAGATACGCGTGAAGGAGCCGTTGACGGGCACAGTGTAATCGAAGTGCAGGCGGACAGCGTGGTTCGAAAGGACCTCGGCATCAACAGCAACCTTGCGGAGGAAGAACCAGGAGGATGCAATGCTCATGGTGGCGACGACGAGCATCCAGAATGAGGGTGATCGGAGACAGGCATCGCCCAGTGACATGGTGACGGCCTTGCCATCGTTGATTGTAAGGACAACCTGGACCCAAAAGAGACCGAGCATCGTCCATCCGACGAAACGATGAGTCTTTTCGAACAGGTTGTGGTAGTTCTTCCTGATAGAAGGGTATGCAAGGACGAACATGACCATGAAAAGAGCAGAAAGCATCCAGGAGACGACCTTGGCAGCTGTAGACTGCCTGCCCCAGCCAGAGCACTGGGTAAACATGCAGACCGTGTCGCTGATATTGGAAGCCAGGAGCCACAAGCCAGCACAGACGGCAGCCCCGGCGTGGACCCCGCCCAGGTGGTAGATCTTGGCGCATCGAGACCTGATGCAGAGCGGCCACGACTTTGGCACGTTGCAGGTAATTGTGTAGAGAGCGTTGATGACGAATTCTTGGCGGACCAGAATAGCAGTGACAAGGTTGATGGCGGTAATCGTGCCGAGCCACTCGCGGTTGGGGCCGCTGAGGACAAGCGCAACAGCAGCAGCTATATTGAAGAGACCAACGAGCGTGAAGAGCCGTCGGTAAACGATGAGCAAACGGTTGCGAAGGCCACGGAACGGCTTGGCAAGTGTCTTGGAAGGGATGTCTTGGTCGAGGTTGAGCTTTTCGTCGGGGGTGGAGATGCTCGAGGCCGACGAGACCGAGTTGACCTCTGTGACACTCGAAGCAGATGAAATGGACCTCGTCTTTCCCATCGCCGTGACCTTGGAGCGGACCGATTTGCTTGATTCGCTCTCGTAGATGGTGGAACCATCGTCCTCGGACACGGTGACGAAGGCTCGGAGCGCCTTCTTATCAATCTTGCCATTCGCGGTAAGCGGTAGGGTCTCAAGGCAGTGAAACTTGCTGGGAATGGCGTAATAGGGCTGGCGGCCCTTAATGTGCTCTTTCAGCGCGTCGAGGTCGCAGTGCTCTGGTGTCACGAACCCATGGATCTCCTCGTCGATCAGAAGAGCAGCAGCCCTGTCGACCTCAGAGCACGTGTTCATGGACGAGGTCACACCATCCAGCTCGACACGAAAGCCCTATTTATAATCAGATGCCTGGTCTTGAAGGGAGTTAAAAGGTGCCTTACCTTGATTTTGACCTGGTCATCAACGCGGCCCAGGATATCCACTGACCCGTCAGCCGCCCAGCGGCACAGGTCTCCAGTGTTGTACATCATGGAGCTGCAGCTTGTCAGCAATGCCACCAAGGCCATGAGGTGTTCGTACTGACCCGTCGTTCACGAAAGGGTCTAGCCGGTACTTCTCGGCCGTCTTCTCCGGCAACTGGACGTAGCCGCGTGATACGCCTAGACCTCCCGCCCACATGACACCTGCCTCGCCCAAGCCCACAGGGTGGCCGTCCTCGTCGAGCAGGTACACATTGTTGTTCGGGGTAGGTCTCCCGATCGAGAGAGGCTGTCCCGGGACATGCGGGTGCATTGTGTTAACAATGGTGGTCTCAGTCGGACCGCAGCAGTTATAGTATCGGCCATGTGCCGCCCACGTGTCGGCAAGCCTGTGGCTGGTCAGCATGATAAGCGAGGATCGGAGCATTTAAATGAAGCATACCTCTGGGAGCTCGGCTCCCCTGCAGTAGCGACAACCCGAATACTTGGGTAGTCGCGGGGATCGTACTTGGCGAGGATGCTAGGCGTGCAGATAAGGACGTCCATCTATATCCTGGTCAGCTATGCTCACCCCTGTGCTCAGACGTCACTCACCTGCTGGAGAGCCTCCACCCAGTTTGAGCCTCGCAGGATCAGGGTCCCCCCATTACAGAGACATCCAAGCATCTCCCAGGCAGCTGGAAATATCCCTGTCAGTTCTGACAGCGAAATCTGATCGGAGCAAAGCTACTAACCCATGTCAAAGCTGATGTTAAGAATCTGCCCCACTCGAGTGCCGGAGCCTATGTCGAGGCCACCTGGTGAAAGACACACGAGGTTTGTTACATTCCGGTGGGTGACGTCGACTCCTTTCGGGGTTCCCGTGGTGCCTGGGGCGGTCAGATTAAAAATCACAGGGGAAGACACTCAAGCATACCCGACGTGTAGATGACATAGCAGCCAGAGTCCGGCGTCGCCAGATCCTGTGGCGTCGTGGACTGTTCGTAAACATCCTCCTCTGGAATGTCTGACTCGTCGATGGCGAGTACGTTGCGGACATCAGACCCAGCCAGGCGGTGCTGGGTGGACCGCAAGACCAAGACCGTGCGTCCACCAGTCTGTTCCAGAACAAAACGCAACGTCGAGTCGGGCACAACGCCACCGTCCAGTGGCACGTACTGTGCGCCACATGTGAGGACTGACACGATGCCGACCAGCATATCGATGCCCCTCTTGACGACCAGGGGCACCCGATCGCCTGGGCCGACGCCAAGCTGGCGGAGCCGATGTGTGAGCCTCGCGCTACGCCGGGCCAGATCTCCGTAGGTAATCTGGCGTGAGGGTTGGACGGAGAGATCGCGCGCCGCAACAACATGTGGTTGAGCTAGAGCGTAGTGGTGAAAGGCTTGTGTGACTGTTGTGAACCGAGGGGCGGCTCGGGGGCCGTAGGTGAAGGATTCAGGGGGGCCGGAGGACGGCATGGGGGCAGTGTTCTCCATGCTAGGCGGTGTTGTGAGGCAACCGGCTTGGAAAATGGACATCTCTCGGTTGGGTGACCTAGTCATCGGGAGACATAAGAGGGTAGTGGAGAAAGAGCGGGAGAGAAGGCACTGCTGGCTTGAGGAGAGCAACAGAAGGACCTCTTCGACCACGTCGAAGACGGCCCTTAAATAGTCGTATCGATCATGCCGAGCCCATTCATCCCCACGCGCTCTGAACGTGAAAACCCTGATGGGACGGACCGTCGGACGGTGACAGTTGAGTCAACGAGGGTCTTCCGCATCGAGGAATGGAGCGCGCGGAGACGACATCCCTTGACCCTGCGTGGATTGAATACCGAGGTCACATCGACAGCAGTTCCGTGCGTGATTAACGCGGTCCGCCTCGTCTGCAGATAACACACCATGGTCCTGGTGACCTTCTCCTGGCCGCCCGAATCGGCGATGTAGTGATGTGATGGGGCCGCGATGGTACAGGCGCGCAAGGGTCGAGGCATGTATCAACGAACTGTTCTGGAAAGGTGCAGAGAGTTTCAGCTGCCACCATTGGTCAAAATCCCTGTTTCTGCTGATCGATAGGTGCTCGTTCGACACGCGAGGGATGATATCTCTATCAGGGCGGGTAAGTAGCCTGCGGTTGGCGAGGTAGCGTGGTCAGCCTAGAGCAAGGTCTGACACCTCAAACGGTCCGTTGAAGTCGATGGTCTGGCCACACACGTGTCGACGAACGACGGGTCAGTAGGTCTTGCCTGGAGGCCGTGCTCTGCTGAAAAGTTGGCTTGGAGTTGGCAGGGAGTAGAAAGGGTCCAAAACACGGGGACAGATATGGCGGGGATCAGCGCCGGGGAGATCCCGACGGTGCTCGCGGTCCCTCCCGGGCGGGAGGGTATGAGACGTATTCGCCCTGTACATCGACCGACCATTCGCCGTGACTCTGAAAAGGGAAGGCGCCATGACGGACGTGGGGATGCCATTGTCGTCCACTTGGGGCGGCTCGGGAAGACCTGAATCAGGCATGTCGTGGTGTTCGCGACATTGGTTTGCTCGAAGGCGTCTGCGGTGCTGGGCTGACAGATGGCTTACCAACAAGGCTGCAGGTCGCAGAGGGTGGTGAAGCGGCGGTCGCACACCGGTGAGTGCGGCGACGGAGGATGCCAATCTACAGGCGCCCCGGACAGCCGCGAATGGTGCGATTACCCCGCGACTCAAGTGATCGCCGCAGGAACCCTCCTGCAGGGGCAATGCCGAAGAACCAGCGTTCGTACAGGCAGGCAGATGGGCTAGCATCGCACATCGAAGCTGGGCACTCGGCCAAACTCTTTGGTTTGGAGGGCCTGGGGAGCCCGGGGAGCCTGGGGAAGCGCCTCGGATGGGTCGCTCCGCGTCCCTTTGGACGCAATTGCCGCTTCGCGTCAAGACAGCAGTGCAGCCAAGTCGTGTCGAGCCCAATGACTGCCGGGAGTGGAGGAATGCGAAGACCGGCCGAATCGGCCCAATCCACCTCAGGTTTTCCAGGGAGCTCTGAATAGGCTGACGCGGGTCGTCATCCGCGTAAAGCGTGAGACGCTGGGCAGCACAGATTCCCGCCCGACGCCCTTCCTTCCCGCTCTCCCTCCTGTGGGCGGGGGGGCGGCGTGGCCTCGGAGGGTGGCACCGAGATGGCGAGCGGATGCTCAAGGCTGACGTTTTGCCTGAATGGGCGGACTGGTGCCTCGGATGTGATGGCAAGTCCGAGGTCGTGCAGGACAATGGTGCTGCCGATGGCAGCGCTACTCGTCGGTTCGACTGAAGGCAGAGGCGCCGTATCCGCGGGATCCCATCACATCGGCTCGAGAAGAACTCCTGTCTTCAACCCTCGTGTCGGTGTGCCCACACGTGTGGTCACACGTGGGGTTCGTCGCGGTCAATTCCGCGCGCAGATCCATTCTGTACGGCCCTGGGAGGAGAGTTATCGAATGATCACCTAGTTCTTCAGCTCCCTTGGATTGGGATTGGGACTCGGGGGGGTATTTGAGGGCCGTGGACGCCCGGGTCCTGTTCCCCGGGTAATGATGGTTCCAGAGCATTGCACCCTTCTCAGCTGAAGATTTTGACGTCGGGATTCCAGTCTGACTTCCTTTCCTCCGATCGTCCTGCCCATCGCTTTTGGCCCGAGTCGTACCGCACTCGAACATTTCTGCCCGCCATGACCGAGGGAGTCGTGATCAGCCGACCCAGCTCGGAACCGGTCGTCATCGCCTCGACTCCGACGGAAGGGGTCCGGGTGTTGGCGCTGAACCGACCCTCCAAGCGCAACGCGCTGTCCCAGGAGCTAATTGACGTGTTTCTGGGTCACCTCGCAGAAGCGTCGGCGGAGGCGAGCGTTCGGGTCGTCGTCGTGACAGGGAGCAGCACCTTTTTTTGCGGTAAGCCGGGCATGGTGATGGAGATTGCCCTGTCTCACTCTGAGCCCCGCCACTGGGGTGTTCATGGCTGACGTGTCACCAGCGGGGGCCGATATCAAGGAGATTTCCGAGCTCGGTGCTGAAGAAGCACGTCGACGGCGCTATCTCGAGGATCTTTGCACAGGGATGAAGGCGGTGCGCAAGCCCTTGATCGCCGCCGTCGAGGGCATGGCGGTAGGTGGCGATCTCCCAGGGTCCTCTTTTGATCGAAGGAGTATCAGCTGACCCGTGACTGGTACCTCGACAGCTCGGCGGTGGGTTTGAGGTGGCATTGATGGTGAGTGATCCCCCTCGAAGGATGGATGACGAGAAGGGACCTCTGCGAGAAGTCTGCGAGGAGAAATGATGTCGACGATGTGTTGACGTGGGAAAGCGCGGTTGCTGATGTGGATCCGTTCCGAACCTACAGTGTGATTTCATATTCGCCTCGCACGGTAGCCGCTTCGGCCTCCCAGAAGTCACCATTGGCCTACTTCCCGGGGCTGGAGGAACCCAAAGACTGACAAATGCCGTCGGAAAGTTCAGGGTAAGTTTTTCCTGAGAAACTTTGCCTGGTAAATTACTCACCCAGTCTCAGGCAATGAAGATGATTCTCCTGGGCACTCCCATCCCGGCGGCCGAAGCGTTTCAAGCCGGGATCGTCGCGGAGATATTCGAAGACGGCCAAGTCCTCAACAACGTACTCGGGATTGCCCAGCGCTTGGCTAGCCTGAGTCCAGTGGCCCTATCACTGGCCAAAGAATCCATCTGCAGGTGTAAGCTCCTTCGTTCCGACACCTGTGGCCCTAGGTGTGCCTGAATTCTCAGGGGATGTAACTCACAGAACCACAGCCGATGATCTAGGTCGTGACGATGACTTTGAGAGGAGCTTGTATTATTATGCATTCGGTACAAAAGACAAGCAGGAAGGTGTCTCCGCGTTTTTAGGCAAACGCAGTCCTGAGTGGGAGAAATGACGGTTGTCGGGATGAATCACCTGCCAGGAGAGGAGAGAACTCAATATGGACGAACCTAATCAGTTACAATCAAGACCTCGCTCAATAATGAGCATCTTAAGACCATTAAATGACATTAAGACCCAGTCCTTTTCTCTTTATTCGGCTATTCTTGCAGCATTGTCCATAAAAGAATGCCGATCCTGTCCAGTCTTGCGCGCTGTCATTGATCGACTGACATTCGTACCGCGTTACATCGAAATGAACCAATCCATGACGGCCCTCGTCCTTTCCACATCTCAGCATCCCAGTGATTCATGTGAGTGTGAGCTAATCGAATCAAGCAGCGCATTGATTCTCGGTCTCGCGCATCCTTCAGAGAGCTTGCACGTCTGCGTTTTAGCAGCTGAAGACATTAGGCCCAGGGACGGGGTACGTCGTTTCTGTAGATCCGTCAGCTAAGCCACTGATCAAGAGGCCGGTTTTCAAGGTTACTTACGGCCAATGTAAGCGTTGTAAACAACACCAGGATCTGTCTTCTTGTACGCTCCCGGAAAGCTCACGAGACCAGTTGGGTTCGCAGATCCAGAGCCGGAAACTTGGAGCTGGAAACAGCTGGGGTAGAACTGGGCTCCAGGGTAGGCAAAGGCAGCGTGGAGCGCGATGAGTTCGTGTCGTACGAGGTAGTAGCCGGGTGCCAGGCACTGGGGAATGTTGAACTTGTAGCCACTGTTACCGTTGACCATCAAGGGAGCCTGTCAAAAGACGTGCTGTTAGTCTTGAAGCAATACATAGTAAGGTAGGAGTATTCAACTGACAGCACCCCAGACGCCGTTGGTCAGACCCTGCTGGTGAACCTTGAACCAAACCGCCCTAATTGGTCAGCACGTGTTGAAAAGCGTTCTCATGAATGATTCAACTTACTGCGTTCCCGGTAGCCAGTTGTTGCACCCGGAAGCAGGGCACCGTGCCATGTATGTGACAGCCGGTCCAACATGGGAGTCAGGCCAGAGTGTCCATCGCAGGGTGACCTGCGAGCCAGCAGCAGCTGTAGCGTGCAGCTTGGCTGGTGCTGAACCCGAGACACCGCCTGCGGTCCATCCACCGCATTGGAGGTCAATCAAGCTGAGGTCCTCGATAGGCCCATTGCCTTCAACGCGGCGAGAGATTCGATCAGGCTGATAATAAGACTAAGTATTTTTGTTCCTTTCTGGTCGTCTTGCAACTTACAGCAGGGTTCATGTAGGGGTCCTGGTATGGCTGACGAGGAACCGTTCAGTATAAGTCGCCGTCACAATGGTCGGACCCATGACCTACCTGGTAGAACTGGTAGTTCTGGCCGCCAATAGTCGCGGTATCAACATAGCCATGGGCAGACACCACAGCTGCAGTTGCCAGGATGGTAGCGAGGAACTTCATGATGCTGGTGGGGTTCAGTTGCCTAGAATTATGGTTCTGTATGGCGATCACTGCCGGAAAGGCTTTGAGGAATCTTTGCATTTATACGCATCCGTGTAGTATCGATCAAGTATTATGGGCTCGACTGCTGCTTGTCGGTTTGCGGAAGACTACGGTCCGCCCCAAGGAATCTAGCTCTGACCTTGGACTGAATAGATGCACAAGCAGGGGCCTGGATATGAAAAGGCGTCAACGCAGCATCAATCCCACCAATACACTGATTCAAGTCAATTGAAAGGGCAACGTCTCACGATCTGGTGACCACATCTCGAGGACAAGAGCAGCCGTAGCCTGGCGGGCAATAAAAGGGTGGTAGAATCACAGGGTTAGACCGAAGGCAAACGGCATCCACCCCATGAGAGCATGAGTGCATCCCGCGTTCGATATTAGGTCCAGAGCGTCGATCCAAAGTCGACCAAGATCTGAGGGGCTGCAGTGGTGCCCTGTCATGGAGTCTGATTTATGTACCCCGCGTTCGTACCCGGTTCAGGCCCAGTCGAAGCGGCACTTAATCTACGGTAATTGCCACACCTCACAGATGAGCGTTTCAGCATCCGGGAATCCCGCCATTCCCGACTACCGCAGGGCACAAACACGCCAATACCAATGCGATGTGTCAGCGTAATGATGACCAGGTCACAACTAAGCCGGTACTGCACCCTCCGATGGCTTCGGCTCCCAATTAAGGAGGCGCGGACGTCCAGACCATCTGATTCGTCACAAGAACCTACTTGCTTGACTAGATGTGATCATATCGCTGGGATGCTGATTACTATGAAAGCACGAGCTGTGAATGAATGATTGAAGGGATCTTGCATGATGGGAAGATGTTATGCTCAATAGCGTTAATCAAAATGAAGGCTAATCGACGGACCTATGCTGTGCTGTACTGGTCGTTCGGCCCTGTCGCTACAAAACTCAATGCAGAACATGTAATGTGTTCATAGCACGATGAAGAATTGTCAGAGACACAGCGATTATGTTGAGGCTTCCATGTCATTGTTTCGCTCATCGGCGAGACATGGAATAACAACAAATCATGAAAGATGATTGTTGTATCCCACAAGCACATACCTTGACGGCAATAAAGACGTGCTTTCTGTGTCGAAGTAATTGATAAGGGACGACTGCCCCAAGTAAGAACAGTCTTGATGATAAGATTACAGCCAAGTTACCTCATCACAACTCGTGCAATCGACGAAGTTTTCCATCACATAAGAGGAGTCGATCGGGTGTTCTGTTCTGTCATTCTGAGCAGCACACCTTTCAACGGACTTGGCCACACAGTCTTGCCCTATAAACCTCAATAGTCAGCCACTAATAACGAAACAGACTACATAACACAGTCACGGCACAATGCCACAGACCCCCTCTAGACCCCTCGAAGGTTCCAGGTCAAGTCTCAGTCCGACCCATTTCCCCCAGAGCCTCCGCCAAGACCTCCTCGACTCTGAAGTCGACGTGAAAAGCCGCGTATGGTCTTTTGACCTACCCAGCTACCACAAAAGCCGTCCAGCTCCTTCCGTCAAAACACCAATTCAACCTAGAACGGTCGACCTGCTCGGCCTTGCTGGAGAATCATGGAAACGCTCACGATCAAATAGCTCTAGGCGAGTGATTAAGCCCAGCATATACAGTAATCGGCAAGACAACAAGTGGGGGCAGCGAAATAACTTGACTCTTGATAAACGGGCTACAGAGGCTTGTGAGGACTGCGAGCGACTACTGCGTCTGGGGCTTGGTCTATGTCCTGACTGCGACGGAAAGACCCTGGACCCCGGTCATGATGTTTGCTGCAGCCGCCAGCCTGCTTTCCGTGAGAGACAGAAAGAGTTGCCGCGTGAGAGCGATTCTGAGAACGCCACGGGGCCGAAATGTCGCGCAACACGGGAGAACGTATCAGCACTCCCAGACCGAAACAACCAAGAGATAGTTTCCGCGACTGCACTAATCCCCAGCCGCATGTGCTCGACTTGCAAAAAGTATCCCACCTTCCGTGGATACCCAACCTGCCCGTTACACACTGAGGTTAATAATTGGACCACAAAAGGCCCCAAAGGCAAGCGCCTGCTGCCAGGTATCTGCACTTGCGGCCAACCTGCACGTCACCTAGGTGCGGCAATGTGCGAGTACTGTTACCGAGATGGAGCTATCGGCAATAAAGCCAGGTCCAAGTTGAGGTCAGTTGGTCTCGAGGTGGGTAAAAGGAGATCAGACTTTGACCCAAACGAGTTGGAGCAAGTCGATCGGCCCAACTTTGTGGCTCAGGCAGCCCGGGCCAAGAACGTCGGCAGGGACTAATTGACTGGGAATCGAGTGATTCTACCGCAGAAAACATTTCCTTTCGTAGTGCGAGTCGAGCCTGGCTGTTCATCCGTCTACAAGTGGTAGGTGCAGAGATTAGCTGGTTGCTCAAGTCATGGACAGAAATGCCAGGAAAAGACCGTGGTATGCAGATGGAGCCATTGTATTGCAGATTTTGAGGGCTTAGTAGACAGTAGAGACTATAGTCGAAATCTTGGGAACAGGCTCGATTCGTTGAGAAAAGTCGGGCTTTTCCCAGAGCAACGCAATGTAACAGTCGAAAACACGCCATGTGGTATGCGCCTTGAATTTCTGGCTGAGATAGGTACGGCGCGAGGTTCGGCGAGTCGTACCTTTCAACGGAGTCCGACGGACCCCGTCGGCCATCAAGTCACCGTATCGCGGGGTATTCTATGCAACAACTGACTCTGGTCAGCCCAATCTGATGTCGCCGAGCTACAAAACCTCTCCAGAATTAGCGGTGCTTGATAATCATGTCATCGCCGTGGAAAGCCATGATGTACTAGTTCCAGCTGTGTCAACTTGAAGGCCCTTGAAAACACAACTCCACCATCGTGGCTTATGGAGAGTGTTGATGGAGAGCCGGTAGCCCTTGTCTGAAAAACCAGTATAAATACCAAGCCTATTTCCTGTGGCCCATGTTCGATCTACCAGTCGCCTCAAACATAACACGACGCTCAGGTTGATTATCGCACCATCACAACGCCACCACATCACGAAAATCCAGCCGCCCGACGAGCCACTAATCATGGTCAATGTTGCAGTGATCGGTGGAAGCGGCCATGTCGGCAAGACCATCGTGGATGTTCTGAAGAACGATCCCGAGCACTCGGTCATTGTGCTCAGCCGCAAGGTAAGCTTACCCCTGGACCCTTGAGCGCTGCGCTCTCCCAAGGCCTCACCACCAACAACGCTCGGCGACAGGCGTCCGCAAGCCCAGATCCGGAGGTCCCTGTAGTGGACACTGACTACGTCGATATCGGCCTCCTCGTGGCTCTCCTAGGGGAGCACCAGATCCACGCCGTCATCTCTTGCCTCGGCATCCACAACGAGACGGCGGCCACGGTCGAAAGGTCCATGATCACGGCCGCGGACCAATCCAGCACGGTCAAGCGCTTCATTCACAGCAACTGGGCCAACCCCAACACTCCCGCCATCGCCGAGCTCGCGCCCTGGTCATCCTTCCAGCTCGCGGCCCAGGCCCACCTGCGCACCACCTCCCTCGAGGCCACCGAGGTCGTCAACGGCTACTTCCTCGACTTCTGGGGCATCCCGCACATCAAGACGCACATGATGAGCACCATCCCCGCCATCGATATAGCCGCCAAAAAGGCCGCCCTGCCCGGCACCGGCAACGAGCCCGTCTCCTTCGCATACTCGTTCGACGTGGCGCGCGTCGTCGCCCGTATGCTCAGCCAGCCGGCCGGTGCCTGGGAGGAGACGACGTTCATTCTCGGCGACAAGCTGACGTGGCATGAGTTCCTCGCGCTGGCGGAGGAGGCCCGTGGTGCTAAGTTTGACGTGGGCTACGACACCGAGGAGGCGCTGGCCGGATTCCAGCTCACGGAGCTGCCGAACCACCGCGCGGCCTACCCCTTCTATCCCAAAGAGCAGCTGCAGTGGCTATATGTCAAGCTCGAGCTCATGATGGCCAAGGGAATGTTCGACCTGCCGTCCGAAAAGGCCGTCAACCACCAGTTCCCGGACATCAAGATGCTGACGGTCAAGGACATGCTTGACGAGACCTGGAAGGGGAAATAGATGAGACTAGATTAGACTAGACCGGGCACGGAGAGATGAGATGTGAACAGCATGAAATGGTATTGTCATATCTACGATCATCCAATGTTGCCCCGGCGGCCACCTCTCTTCGCACGGTTGACGTGGCCCTGCAAGACCTGCTTCGTCTGCACCAGACTCCTCTTCTGCTTGTACTTGGCCTTGTTGAGCGTCATGAGGAAGTTCTTCTGCCTGGCCTTCTCCTTGTTTGTCGTGCTCTTACCCTCGGCGTCCTTCTTCGACCGCCGGATGGCCTGCGTGCTCTTGTGCTCGCCCCGCTCCGGCTTGCCGTCCTTGGCGAGCGCGACGCGCTCCTCCTTGGTCGTCTTGCGCAGCCGCGCGGGGGCCTCGATCTGCTCCGCCGTCAGGCCGTCGTCGATGTGCCTCGCCAGCGCCTCCTCCAGCTTCTTGGACCGGTTGGACTTGTTGCCCATGACCTTGTTGACGCTGGCCTCCATACGCAGCTCCTGCAGCTTCTGCAGATCCGCCGGTGTCAGGATGGACGTCGTGGCGAGCTTAGATATCCTCTGCACCTCGCTCTCGACATCCTCTCCGTCCTTCTTGTCGTCTTCGTCGTCCGAGTCTCCTGCACCTTCCTCGTCGTCGGCTGTGCTCTTTCTCCGCTTCTTCGGCGCCGGCTCGTCCTCCTCCTCGTCCGAGCTGACGGCGATCCAGCCGCCCGAGTCGTCGCTCTCGACCGACTCGACATCCCAGTCGTCCGAGTTGAAGCCGTCGTCCTCGTCTTCCTTCTCGTCCTCGCCGACCTCCTCGGGCAGGCCCTTGGCAGCCCTCTTGAGCTTCTTCTGTTCGGCCTTCCACTGCTCAAGCAGCTCCAGGCCCTCGATGCCGCCAGCCTCCTGCTCGCCGAACCGCTTCTTCTTGACGTCGCCGGTCTTGAGGCCGATCGTGGCGTCCTTGCCGCGGTCCTTCTTGGTCAGCAGCTCGGCGCCGACCTCTCGGAACAGCGACAACAGGCCCTTGGCGGCCATCATGGTGCCCTTGTCCTTGCTCTTTCGGTACTGCACCAGGTCCTGCAGCAGCGTGTCTTCCATGGCGAGGGGCTGACGGGCGCAGATCTCCCGGATGGCGTTGAGGCCCGCGGCTGCCACCTCGCCGGCGGCGGCCTCGGAGACAAACTCGTTGGCGATCTTCTGCACGAGCGGCTCCAGACAGTCGGGCGGCACGAGGTTGTGGGTGGCCTGGGCGAGGGAGGCGAGGAAGGAGGTGACGGATTCCTGCTTGGGCGTGAGGTACTTGATGAACCACGAGTAGAGGGCCACGATGGTCAGCTTGTGCAGTCCGACCAGCCTGGTGACAAGCTGCAGGACGAGGATCCGGTGCTCGAGGACCATCTTGGTCTTGGTGCTCTGGAGGTGCTTCTGGAAGACCTGCTCGGCGAAACCCTGGGGGTCGTGCAGCAGGTGGAAGGCGGAAAAGTTGAGGGGGTGGGGCTTGCCCTTGGAGCGCTCCTGCTTGTGAATTTTGCCGACAGCTTTGCGGTAGGCGTTGGACTTCTTCTTTGACTTTTTGTTGATGCCGATCTGGTGCTTCATCTTCTGGAGGTCGATGGCCTCCTCGTCGCTGCTGTCGTCCTCGAGCTCCTCGCGCTCCTTGTCGCCGCCGAGGAAGAAGCGCACGGCGCCAACGACGACCTTCTCGTTGTCAGACAGGCATGCCTCCTTCATGACATCGACCGTCTTGGCGTCGGTCCAGATCTGGCGCTTCCACAACTCGCGGGTCAGCTTGACGGCCCACACGGCCTTGGGGGAGGCGCGGTCGGCGGTGATGAGGTTGTAGAGAACGGTCTGAATGGTGCGGTTGAGAGGGTGGTTGGTGGTCTTGGAGTTGGCATTGCGCAGGTCGCCGAGGATCTTCTGGAAGAGGAGGGTGCGGAGGGACTTGCTCGGGGAGGAGACAAGGATGGGGAAGAGGGTGGTCAGGAGCTGGGTCGAGTCGATGACGTCCTTTCTCCTCAGCAGCACGAGGCTTCCGACGATCTTCTCGCGAAGCTCGGGGTGCAGGACCTCGTGGTGCTGCAGCAGTATGGCCTTGAGGTCGCCGGGGAAGGCCTCGGCGTGCTGGGGGTAGCAGTCGGCGACGTGGGCGATGAGGTCGACGAGATTATGGAAGGACTCGGTGTACTCGGGCGTCGCGGTGGTGGGAGACACGAGGAAGACCTCGCGCTGGCTCTCGTACTGGCCCCATTGCTGGAGGAAGTTGTCTTCGTACGAGTTGGGGTCGCGGCGGATCTTGTACTGCAGACTCGCGCTGGAGGGGGTGGGTTAGCAGGAGAGGGGGACCGAAGGGCGGTGGGAGATTGATGTCTTACAAGTCGGCGTCGACCTTTTCGAGAGCTGCGACCTTTCGTTTACCCATGGCGATTCGTACCGACGGGTATCGTTGTCGATATGAGTGTCGGTGTAGGTGTTGGTGCAGAGAGAGAGGTGCAGTATGCTGTCGCGGGGCTGGGGCCGGCAGCACTTGACATGGACAAGTCGGGACGAGACTGCCAACAGAAATTTTGGGCGAAAGTTCCTTATCGCGCTTATCGGCCCCGGCCTGGACCGTGGTGCTCCGCTGGGCTCCGCTATTAGTGGTCCGTGCGCTGAACAGGTACCTTGCCCAGGATAGTGACAAGCACTTCAAGAGCGACAGCCACTAGACATTCACAAGAAACCAGGGACACTCAGAATACCTTGGAAACCGGAGAAACTAACGCGATAACGCAGCCCCTGCAAATGGGTGATTGATAATTATACTTAGGGAGCATGTGCGAATCGGACTCTTACTCTGGATGTTTCATGACCTAGACTTCAAGGCTTTGAAGCTGTGTTTTCAGAAGTGATGTAATGTCAGAACCCCAGGTGGTTCCGTCTTGACATTAACAGAGTCTCATCTGTGAGGTAGTGTTACTGACATAATGTGGCAAAAGGGGGGCTCCAGCGAACCATACTTCTGGGGGGCTAGCAGAATTCTAGGGTTGTGGCTACCAGAGTGGTTCAACTGCCTCTTTGATACAAAATAGGACCCGTGATATTAAAAAGACGCGAATGGTCACGAGCATGTGAAAGGTAGGGGTTTAATTGATCTGAGGCTGGTGTGTTCGTTGGGTTCCATTTCAGTCTCCGAGTAGGCTAGGAAGGTATGGATGTGCACTCTTCTCAAAGCCTTATTCTGAGCTACTGAACTTTAAAGACCTGGGACTGGGCTTCGGCCAGGCTTACAAGAAACCAGGACGAGGAAAAACGAGGGAAAGGAATTGCGCCGTGTAATCCGGACAATATGCACAGAAGAAAGCAAAGCAGACCGTCTATGACTGTTTTCGGTAATCAAATTTCCAGGATTCAAGCTGCCTTGCTGAGAGGGGCAAGCGTTCTACTTCTTGGTGCCTATGGAAGCAACTCAAAGAGGCAGTCAACGTCCTTGTCGCACACTGAGACTACCACAGTGGTCCGGTCTGTTTTTCCCCGTGCCGGAATCCGTGCCGGAAACATGGGGGGCTCTCAGCTGCGAGATGCTCAGGCAAAGGCCAGGGAGGATATCGTCTTCGCATCACTAGTGACGAACCAGCATCACTTCACAGACGCCCAGCATGCAAGCCCAAGATGCATCGTGACCGAAACTCCCATTCTCTATGAAGAGTGTAGCAAGCGCGCGAAAAAAAGAACACATCGACTATTATACAACCCTCCGGCGGCGGGTGCGCGCAGCCGTTCTCCCACACCCCGTTTTGCCTGCTCTATGCTGTCTAGTTTGTGTTGGTGTCGTGTCGCAAGCAAAGCAGCCAGTCCGCGGAAAAGAGAGCCCAGCCCCGAGATCCACCCCAACCTGAAGAGCCCCAGCCGGTTTAATGCAAAAAATTCACCAACGGGGGAAGGAAGCACAGCCAATTGCATAGCGGAGAGCTGCTGTCGGGCAAGCGATCCGTGCACACGTAGTGGCGGACCCCGGCCCGCGCTCCGTTCCCCCGAACCCGGATCCGATCCGTGTCTATCACCATCCGCCCAACGCGTCCCCTTCACCTTTCAACGCACCAAAATGCATTTATTTGGCGATCTCAACGCCGCCGGTCGCGCCAAGAGCCTTCTTGATGTCGCCGTAGAGCGCGAACTGACCGGCGGTAAGGGTACCGACCATGAAGAGACGGGTGGGGAGACCGCCGAAGGAGCCACGGATGCCGAGCTCGCCGGCAATCTGGATGAGGCGGGAGACGGTGCCCTGACCGGGAGCGCCCTTGGTCTTGTTGATCTTGGACAGCATGGTGTCGGCGGGCTGAGAGACGACGGCGGCGGCGAGACCGGCAACGAGACCGGAGGCGAGGTTGACCTGGGTCTGCTGGCCGGAGGTGAGGGTCTCCTTGGGGTAGCGGCGGAAGATGGCCTCGGCGACCTTCTCGTACACGACGAACTTGGCCATGGTGTAGGGGATCCTGGAGACGTGGTTAGCTTCTTCTTCATAGCTGAGCCGGGACGCGGCGCGTTGGGGCGGGGGTGCACGTACTGCTTGAAGCAGATGGGGCCGAAGCCGGCGTAGAAGGCGGCGATACCCTCGGTCTTGGCGATCTTGGTGAAGCCACCGATCAGGCCGTTGGCGTAGGTGGGGTCAGCGACGAGACGGATACGGGTGGCCTCGAGGGGGCACAGGGCGATGTCGGCGAAGAACTCGCCGGCGGCGGAGGAGGCAAGGTAGACGGCGGTGCGGTTGTTGGAGGCGGTCTCGTAGCCGAGCACGTTGATGCTCTGCTGCTTGAAGAACTCGTAACCACCGAACTTCAGGGCACCCTGGAGGAAGTAGCCGGCGAAGGTAGGGCCGAAGCCGGTCAGGAGGGCGAAGGCGCCCTCGTTCTGGATGACCTGCTTGAAGCTGCCGAACATGCCACGGTTGTAGGTGGCAGGGTCGAGCTGGATACGGGTCTTAACGCTGCGATTCGAATCTTGTCAGTCATGTTTCCATCAGAGCGAGCTCTCGGCCTCGCGACCCGTGTCCAATGGCTCGCGCTCCACGCGAGCCGTTCCGGTTCGCGACCAAGATCGAGGGAGGGAGCAAGACGTACACATCGACGGGCGTCAGGGCACCGTGGGTGACGGAGCAGCCAATGGCACCGGCCAGGGCGAAACGGGAGTACAGGTCGATACCGGTAGGGTTGCCAGGGACGGCGGCGGCGGCCTTCTGGACGATGGCATCGACCTTGGTCGAGCCGGTGGTTGACGGTGCGGAGGAGGCCATTGTAGCTGTGATGTGCGTGTTCGCGAGGAACGGGGGACCGGACGATGAATTCGAGGAAGGACTGAGTGGAGAGAAAGAATCACGAATGCCGCAATGGGATCGTGACCTTGGGGTTGGATGGTGGATTGACTTGGGGAGTTGTTTCGTGGAAAGGAACAAGAGGTGACCCTGGCCAGGAGAAAAATGTGAGAGGCCTTTTTTTGATGTTGGCGGATTGGCGGCGGCTGGGCGCCTTCCTCCCCTGCCAGTGACTACTGGCCACTGGCCGGGCACTGCAAGCCTGCAAGGGGCTCCACTGAAAAGATTGGCTCGGGAATACTCGGGCTATCCGGCGCGTCCGAACGCCCATTCCGCCACTCACCAGCTCCCTTTTGCTCCCTTAGTCATCCGTACCAGCGGCGATAAATCTACTACCGGGCAGTTGATGGACCGATAAGCCCGTGCATCCACTTAGCGTCTTCCGTTGGTCCATGTGCCTTGGTGCATCCGAAGCTGGCCGGGCAACGTCATCCTGGATCATGTCGTGATGCGACGCGACCGAGACATAAGACTTTCCACCGTGCCAGGCCTGGCCGTCCAAGGCCCACGACAGCATCGATAGTAGTTGACTTGACGACGCTGTCTTGTCTAGACACAGATTTCCCATGATATTTGTAGTGTATTACCCGCCTGCTGTCCATTTAATGAAGGCCTGACAAATCGCTAATTATCACCACCTAATACATACGTAAGGAATCCCACGCTTCGCATCCTCGTGGCTAAAATCTCAAGAAACAGGCCAGCCAACCCGCTCCCATCAACGCAACGCGCAACGCAGGCCTTGTGTGTATTCCCTCCAGATGCATGCCTTGACACCGAACACGCCCAAGACACGCAATGCCAACACCGAAATGAAACACGCCTAGCCATGATGATTGCCGTGATGACCACCCCCCTCCATATCGTTACCGCCGCTCATGTCATTACCGCCGTCGAAATAACCACCCAGAACATCGCCCGGCAGATACTCGAGCCACTGCGGCATCATGTCGCCTGGCAGGCCCAGCGACCCGATATCCACCGGATTCTCGTACGTGACGACGTCCCCGATCGGGTTGACGCCGTGGCCGAAGTATGAATAGTCCCTGTCCGTGTACGCCGAATCATACAGGCTGGCCGCCGGGTGGTGGCCGGATCCCGGTGTTGTACCCGTGAGTAGCGACCCGTCATACTCGGACGTCTGCTGCGACGGAGGCCCGAACGAGGCCTGCGCGGCCTGCTGCTGCTGCTGCTGGGTGGTGAGCATGGCAGAACTCGACAGACGTTCTCCCATCCCCGGCCGGGCAGGGTGCCGTGCGGCCGCCGTCGTTGTTTGAGGGTATGCCGAAGCATAAAGAGACGGCCGGGCTTCAGGCAAGCTTTGGCGAATCGGGTCATACACCATGTTCCCTGGGGAAGTGGATTGGTTGTTGTGTATGTGAGGATGTGATACGGCGGACGAGTGAGCCTGGCTGGCACCGGCGGCCTGCATGTTCTGGTACATCAGTGTGAGGCTCGAGTTGGGCGAGTTTGTCGTTCCCGTGAGTGACCAGGCAAAAGGCGGTACGTTAGGCGAACCTAGGCTGTCAAATCCAGGGAAGGGGTCCAGCGATCCATGCCGCGTTCCCTTGGTACTCTCGTATTCTTCGTTCGTGTACGTTTCACAATCCCAGGTGCCCTTGGCCTTTTGGTCGAGGGCAGTCAGAATATACTTAACACCGCCCCAATAGGTGCAGAGTTGTTGCAGCGAGTTGTAGCAGCGCGAGTAGTTTTGGTTGGCAGCAGAGGCCAGCAACGAGTGCTTGGCCGATATCCTTGCGCTCTCGCCTTGCTTGTTGTTCTTTTGTTTGTTCCCCTCCGGTGGCGACGTAGCCCGCGACGCAGGTTGTGACGCATAGGCCATGGATTCCATCAGGAAAGCGCACGCTGCGATGTACATGGGCTGTGAGGTAAAGGGGTTGCCGATGAAGCTCGTCGGCCCGATAAGCTCGGCAAAGGATAGAATGTCTGCGATTGTCTTTGCGCTGGACATGGACAATTCGCGACTGTTGGGCAAAAGCTGGTGTGAGCGGCTCAGCGACCCAAAAGGCGTCAGCAGCGTCGGCTGATGCAGAATGATGATGAGAGCATGGAACCAGAAGTGTACGAGGATAAAGGTCGTACCCTGATTGGCCTTGAGATACGCTTTGAAGTTGCTGACGTTGAAGTGAAGTCTCGGGTCCTGGTTTTGGTAGAGCTTGGTGAGCTCACTCTCCATGTGCGCTAACTTGGACCATTTGTCCTGCGTCAGATCCTTGGCGTGGTGAATGTTGTTCAGCACATCGGAAACTCGACCGTAGAGATGGATGATTCGCGTGAGCGTCGGATAAGGAGCAGGCCATCCAGAGGCGGGATGTATTGTCGGCGCTGGGAGGTCGAATTCGAAATCATCGTCTCTGAACGTCACAGGCCGTCCTGTACCAGACGAAATCTCTCGGTCGAGCATGAAGACCGCCCAGAACGTGTCCATCCTCTCCTGCTCCACTTCCAATTGCTGCGCCCGACTGACGGAGGCCTCGTCGTCTGCGGGATCATTCGACTCGGATTCGATGCTCTGGCGGCTCCAATGGCGGAGGTACCATGGATCCTTCTCGCCTTGGTATTTGACGCCCACCATCTTCTGCAACCCCAAGTCGACAGCCATGCGGATAGCCAGCCCGAGGTACATCCAAAGGGCACTGTCTTGATTCGCCCCGAAGCCCTCGTACGCCATCATGAGCAACGCCTGCACGGCACCCACGGACGGCGCTGGAAATGTATCGACAGTGGCCGCCTTGGCGCGCTGGGCGTATTGGACACCATAGTCCGATCTTGGCAGCTTCCCGCCGCGTCCGATCTGGGGGTGGTCCGAAAAGCGTGCCGATAGAGCGCAGACGGCATCGACGAGAATGGGTTCGACCTCCTTGTCCTGCACCATGCGTGTGAACCTCTCTTCTTGTAGAAACGGATAGTTGCAGCCCAGGTGAACGAAGAAGATCTTGACGAGGTGCAGAATGAGAGCAGGCACAGGGCCTGGATCGGTGATATCGTAGATTGGCAGGTCCTCAGCGACCACCTCGGCGTCGACCAGGGCGACGGTGTCGATGCTGGGACCTTGGGCGCCAGCAGCAGCACCCGCCGAGCTGGGCGATGCAGCAGATGTAGAGCCTGCCGTGCTCCGCCTCCTCTCCCGGACCGAAACAACCATCTGCTTGTAGCCAGGCACTATGGCCGTGGGACCAAAGTATCGGAAATAGGGCACCCGGTGACTCCCGGGCTTCCCCTTGTGGTGCAGCACCGGCGATCGACTCGTGTTGCTGCGGTTGTCCTCGGACGATGGCGGGTTGGGCTGGGCAGCCGGGGGCTGGCTGGTGTATCCCATATCCCTCGTCCCGTTCTGCGTGGACGTCAGTCGTATGAATTCGGGCGGGTGCATGTTCGACAGCTTTCGTCTCGGACTGGTTTTCGCGTTGCCCTTCTCTGCAGGAGGCACCTTGCTGTCGTGCTGCATCTCTCTCTGTCGCTTTCCATCCTCCGCATCATCTCCCTCTTCTTCATCGACGTCTGGTACATCTTCCTCGACGTCATTCTGCGCGCCCGGCACGAGACCGGTGCCTGCGCCGCCCGTCTTCTTGTCCGGCAGATCCGTGTATCCCAGGCATTCGTGCCCGTTTTTCGTGCAGGTCGAGCAAATGGGCCGTTCGCCGGCGCATCGCGTCTTTCGTTTGCGGCATGTCAGGCAGCTGTGCGTCAAAGCATCGGTCAGCGACTGGTTTCCCCCAGGGTCGACAGACAGGAATCGCCTCCCCCCCCCCGGATGTCGTCATCAAGCGAGGGAGGCGACAGGTCACTCACGCGGCATTGATGCGTCGTCGTTTCGACGGCGGCTGTCCTTGATTGTGGACGAAGCGAATCTGCTTCAAGGGCGGAGCTGCGCTCATGGCGGCTTTCTCATTGTCTCGTCGACGGGGCGTTCGGGTGGGAAGAGGAAGGGCGCCTGATCCATCGTCGTACCAGCAGTTGGAGTAGCGGTAGCGCTCGTGAGGATCTTGACGGAGGGATGACTTTGGTGGGGTCACCCTGACCTCGGGTCTCCAGATTAAAGTTCAGTTGGTCCAGAACGGGAAAGGACCCTGTGTGCGCCCCGCGCATCCACACCGTCTGGGCCCCCGGGTGCTAAATTGGGGGCTACATCAGATGATTCTAGGCGCTGGGCATCTTCTTGGGACGAAGCCTAGAAATGTTCTATGCAGCGGTCTCGAGAGTCGTGCTGTGGTTCGCGGACAGGGAGGAGAATGAACACAGTGTCGGGCAGAAGAATATGATACACCATTTTGCAATGATACTTGGAAATCAGCCTTCCAAACGCCACCCCAATCCGACCCTTGAGTAACCTCTCCATAACTTCACCATTTACGCCTCTGACACCGCAACCAAGCCTTTTCAGCTTCCTGTTTCCTATGCGTCCATCATCATGCCCCTCATGATGCGCAGAGCAGGCGGCACACCCCTGCCTTTCATTAACCGAATACAATCGTGACGCCCATGTCCTCGCTCACCCGCCTCCATAGATCGCCACCGGTGCTCATCCTGGCCGGCACAATCATTTGGTGCCGTGACAGGCTGTCTTCGACATCACCCTCTGCGTCCATAAAGTCGGACCGCCGCCAGACCTCCTGCACAATGATCCATCCTCTCTCAATGTTGGTCATGCCCTGTCGATGGTCAATTGCTGCAAATGCATGCCGCGCCATTTCCCGGTCCTCCAAGCTCATGGCCTCGCATGCGGCCACGAACAGAGGCCACAGCAGCGCTGCCATGGGGCCGGCGTGCGACACGGTTGCAACGCAGTGCTGCAAGCTCGCGTGGGCGTGACTCTGTACCAGTGGGTGGTGTCGTGGATGGCCGTGGATGTTGCGATAGAGGTGCACAAAGGCACTCTGCCGGTGTGCCAGGGCGTTGTGAAGGATGCTTTGCAGGTGTGCTTGATCGGGATATTCGGGCACCTTGCTTCCGAAGCCATCAAAGTCTCCGGCGATCAGGTCGTCAGCAGTTACGCCCCCGGGTAATGTGGGCTGCCAGCTCTCCAAGGCCGATTTGATGGCGTCGGCAGTTGTTTCAAACTCCGTGCGAAGGACGGCTAGCTTAGGCGCATTCAGCTCCGGAGAGGCCATGGCGGCTTCCAGCTCCTTCTTGAGGGGTAACAGGTTCGACAAGCGGTGGAGAATTGGCCACAGCGAAGCAGACAGGCCAAGCAGAGTGTCAATGCTGTTTTGCGACGACATATCGCCCGGGTCGAGGTACGAAAAGGAGTTGAGGGAGCCGGCGGCGGGGGCTGTAGAGATTGGTGCCTTGCCGAACGAAAGAGCAGCAATTACGTCGTAAAAACGGAACGCCTTGGGTGGGATCAGCAGGATTCAGGCAAACAATTGAAAACTTGACATACCCGTTCAAGGAACGCGCTCGTAGCAGTGGGGGACTGGTCATTCTGGCTCATGATGGTCATGGCTCCCTTGAGATGTCCATCGACAATATTTGAGCGTCCGCGTTGAACCAACTATGAACATGTCAACATTGGATCCCCTGCCTGGCTTGGGGTAGACTCACCACCTCGAAGTACACCAGCAGCATAATGGCCGCCAGCAGCTCCTCCCGGTCGGCCTTGGGTCCCATCTCGATCAATCGAGCGAGCCCCTGGATGGCCTGGTTGTGGAAATACAGCGATTTCTCTTCGCTCTTGCCGCTCCCGCGGTGCTCAAGATGAGCGCTAGACAAGGCGTAGATAGCGTTCTGCACTGTCGTGCTGCTGTAGCAGAGGGGCAACACGAGCTGCTGAAAGGGATTGCCGTTGTCCGTCTCCTGCAACACGATAAGATGTGACAAGACATTGGCAAAATGGTCCACCAGGGCACGCCTGTTGGCGCAGTCGGAGAACTCGCTGAAGACAGGCATGAGGAACTCCAAATGAGGCGGGCTCAGGGGTGCAGGTGCAATCATGGCCAAGTCGGGGTATCGTTGAGCACGCGTCACCGCCATGGCTGGGCCAGGGCTCATCCGGACGATCTCCTCGTCAACCTCTTCCTCCGGTGCCTCGTCGATGGGGAAATCGAAAGGCATGTCCAACGGCGAAACGAGCGGTGCGTCGGAAGCAGCGCTCCAGTTGACACCGAGGGAGGAGGCGAGCGTATCAATGTCGTCGACCACTGCCTCGTCTGAATCACCCTTGGAGGAGCCGTCTTCGCCATTGTCGTAATCATCACGTTCGCTGTTGGCGAAGAGAGACTGGCGACGTAGGTGTCGCGACTGTGTATCGAATCCCTCACCGGGCGTCGACTCTCGCTTCTTCCGCTGACGTGGTTTCACAGCCTCGTAGGTACAGTCCTGACCGCGCTCTGAGCAGCGGGAGCACTGTGGTCGAGTTTCATCGCATTTCTTTTTCTGTTGTCGATACAAGCGTTAGCGTGTGTGCTGTGTGTCGGGGTGTCGGCGTCGGAGATCGAATGTACCTTTTCTTTGCTATGTCTCATGTCAGAACCAGTGAGCGACACCGTGGAAGGATGGAGGCTTACCAGTATGTGCAGCCTACAGGCGCAAACAAGACCAAACAATCAGCAAAAGAGTCCCGGTGATGGGTCGGACCGTCCAACAGAAACGAAGGCAAGCCTCGCCTGGCACGTACCTGCGCGCGACCTCCTCTTCGGCGCCTTTGGAGCGGCGACCTTTGTGAATAGCAGCATGTTGAGATCTTGACTACCTCCCTCTGGGGGCAGTTCAAGACATGACGGGGCGGGGGTTTTCGCAAGGCAAGTGATCGACCGAGGGGGTGTGTCGGTCGTCGGCAAAGGTGGGAGATGTCCGAGTCGAAAGCGAGAGCCTCAAGAGCACGGAGGGGATCGAGGACGATGTAGGGAGGTCGTACAAACAGCGATTGCCGGGAGAGGGGTTGGCAATATGGGGAAGCCGAGACGGGAGGCGATTCCCTGACCTGGGTCCTCTGGTGGTATAAATGCAGGGCTAGTGCGGAGCGGTGCGATTCGAATGGAGACGACAGCCCTCGGGACAGGTAGGGGAAGTCGATGAATGGTGGATCTGGCTCGGCGGTCCGATGGATTGATTTCTGTACGACGGAATCGGTTCGCGACGAACAAAGTGCGTGTTTGGGGGGAGGATACCGGGGCAAAGGCGAATTGTATCGGGGCGGTAGTTGGAGATGTCGAGGGGAGAGAAAGAGTCGGCTTCTGCGAGACTTGGGGGACGACGGACGGACAGATGGGGGGAGACCAAGGGCAAAGATGAGAGACCATCGTGATTTGGTGACGGTCGGCCCATGCCAGATTGGGACCGCACGAGGGCGCCAGGTGGAGAAGCTTTGCGGGGTTGCACCATGGGGCGGCACCTGTGGGGATTGGAGGAGCGCCAGCGGTTGGCCGTCAGACTTTGGCTGCGCCAATGAGTCAGGTAGCCGCTCCCGTGTACTGCTGAAGGTTCCTGAGACCACGCAGGCCCCCATCGACCCCCTTCTTGGGGACTGCTTATTCAGACCCTGATCGGCGCTGCTGGGTGCCTGGCGAGGGCGATCACAGGACTTGGATTCGCGTCGCAGAAGGTTTAATGACGAGGAGGCGATTTCGAGCTAGAACGAGGAAGAACGCCGTGTACGAGGTCGCCCCCCCCCTTCCCCCCTGGTAGGTACTCGGTACCTAAGTAAGGTAGGCGAGCTTCGGGGCAAGCAGACCTCGCAATCTCGATGCCCGAAAGACACTGCAAGTGTGACTACGAAATTTGTCACTCACATCACTCACACTAGGTCGTTCCTTCTCTGGGGCAGTGAGTGACTGCTGGGAAGGAAAGGAAAGGAAATGCAGGTTCATGCGCAGGTTCACGCGCAGGTTCACGCGCAGGTTCACGTTCCCGGTTTCGACATCCTCGGCACCTGCGAAGCACGTCAAATTCCTGCCGGCAGAAGCCATCCAAGGTAGGTCCTGCCGAGGAAGAAAAACCAAGCACAGGCCACTGGTCTGGCTCCGACAGTAAGTGCATTCTAGACCTCCCGCCCACCTTTCCTCACCTACCTAGGTACCTAGCTTGTAGGGGTTCTAGGCGAGGCACCTTGGGATTTACAGTTACAGTTACAGTGGAGGCTCAGGGCGTGCGGACCACATCAGAGCTCACCGCCGATGCTGCCCCCGCAGTCCCCGCACCATCCGAGTGCGCTTGCCAAACGAGATCAGCACAGGGCAGGCCCTTTTCACGGTTCCTCCTCCCGCTTGATGCTTCCAGTGGGAATGACTCGCTCGGCCAGGGCGACCTAAAACCCAACTTCAACCTCTTAGAAAACCAAGCGTCTCCATTCACGACTCCATTGTTGTGTTGGCGACTTCCAAGACGAGTTCATACCACGGAAGCATGGGTCTTTGCGCATCTCGGACGGCAGTTCTGTTCAAGTTCACCCCTCTGATGCCGAGCATGACCCATGAGCCCCCTAGCCTTTGCCTCATCACATACGGCGTCCTTCACGGTACAAGTCGCTGACGTTGATACAGAAACGCTCCAACTGATGGCCATGCGCAATTCTCGTCGCAAGGTGCAAATCCAATCGAATGTCATCAGGCCAAAGACATCGGCGCAAGTGCGCGAAGCCAAGCGTCGCCGGCATCGTCGGGACAGGCCAGCAAACCCCAACCATCTCGCACACATCACGGTCGATGAGCTGCGTGCCGACGTGACTGGCTTTCCCCAGTCCATGCGCCCCAAAGGTCGAGCTTCGATCATCTGCATCTTGAGCCACCGGCCCCAACTCTCGTCCATCCACGGATGGATGGTTGCTCTGCATGCATGCAGGCCCCCAAACCTGGCCGCCATTGGCCCCTCTCTGCACCCTCTCACAAATGTCGCAATCCCCCCAGAAGCCCGATTCAACACGCCTACAGGACAGGACCAGCGAAGGCCGGCTGCCGAATCAGGCCTCATCCCTCGAGAAGGCGATTGGCACGCAGCTTCACGTGCGTTCCCGTGTCCATCCTGACACCCAATCGCCGATCGTGCTCGTCGATTCCCCCGCCGGTTGACGCTGTGTTACCACGCTTCCTTCTCAGCTCGAGTAAGCATCCGAGATCGCGGGACTGCTTTCTTACCATCTGGACGGGGCCTGGGTGATAGGACGGTCCTTGATGTGGCCGCCAACGCTTCTAATAGATCTCTATCGTCCTCGAATTCTCTTTGACATCTCTCTCGACCGCCCAAATGCTTCGGAAGCACTCGGGTCCTCATATTTCTTACCAAGCGGTGAAGCGAAATTGAGCCCCGTCTGACGCTCAGCCCTATTGAAAGGAGCCATCGCGATTGCACGAGTCTGATCTCCTTCCTTGCATGGGACCTCCATCTGACAGCCTTTGGTTCGTGGCGCGGTGCTGGGCTCAGCCCCCAGAATTATGCAGGCTGGTGCTATCTTGGACGCCCTCCCACCAGACACTGCCCGGCCCAACTCACCACCTCCACCAACATAGCAACTGACCAGTCTTCTCAGAGTGCCATCAGCGGCAATCTCTGGCGATCGCGTCTTGGTAGCACGCGTCCCTGTTAGCATTTAACATACGCGCATTGCCCGACTGGAAACTACCTTACCAACCGCTCTCTGCCGCTATCGTCTACCCCGCAAGCCGCCCTCGCATGCGACCTCAGTTGGACCAGCAATCTTGCGCATAAGCAAGTCGAGTAGTCAATCTGCCTTGCGTCAAGGACACCATTCCGTCAACACAGTCCAACAAAGATGCGGTCTTGCTCCGTTTGTGCCGTAGGCCTCCTTGCTGCTGTTTACGGCATCGGCTCCGTCGCGCTCGATGTGAAGAGGAGGGACGGTGTTCATCGAGTGGAGAAGACGCATGTCACGATCTACAACAACCTGCAAAGACGAGATGTTACAGCCTGCCCTACGAGTTATCTTCTATGCCCGACCAGCGCTAGTGGAGGTTGTTGTCCGGAGGGCTTTGGGTGTGCAACCGACTCGTGTTTCGCATCGACGAGGGCGCCGCAAACGTGCCAGGGCCGAGTTGGCTACTATCCGTGTGCGCCCGACCTCGAAGGTATGCGCATCTCCTGGATCTTCTCACTTACTTGAGCTGACATTTGTGGCTAGGCGGATGCTGTCCGGAAGGCTATCTCTGCCAGCGAGGCGGCAATTGCATCGTTCCAGATGGAGTTACATACTCCCAATCTTGTCCGACCAACTACTTCCTCTGCCCTTCATCGCTGAACTACGGCTGCTGTCGCGATGGTATGGGCTGCGCAGCGAGCGCCTGCTACTCTACCGAGCCTTCGACCTACAGGATAACACGAACCATTACGACAACCGACGCAGACGACGAAGAGATTGTCACTACCGAGACGGCGACAACAGTATCGACTCCGGTACAGCCAACGATATACCCAACGGCCGACGCAGGTGACGACGATCAGCAGGTTGTGGTCAAATTTTATCCGACATCCATGCCCAAAGTTGATCCCGATATCACGAAAGAGGACGACGGGGACGGCGGCCTTTCGACGGGGGTCATTGTTGGCATCGTTATCGGCGTCGTCGGGCTTCTCATCATCGTGGTCGCAGCTACGTTCATCATCTTGCGCCACCTCAACAAAGTTGTCAAGACGGTCGTCGACTCCAAGCAGGGTACTTCCACAGGCTCAAGGACATCTAAGCCCAAGCCGCAGGTGACGCAGTACCGGGTCATCAATAGGCCCACACCATCAGAGATCGACGAAATGAGTGTCGACCCCCTCATGGTGATCTCTCCGCGGCCCTCACACCGTCGACTCGACTCCGACTCGAGCGGCGGTCTTGGGCTGGGTGCTGGCATCGGCAGCCCCGGTCACGCATCACCGTCGCTAGACACTCCGAGCCCGAACGCGCCTGGCGGCTACCAGGCGGTGCCTACGGGCGCCGTAGAGCGCCACGCGAGTTACGACTCCACCTTCCACGGCAGCGTTGGCTATTTCGATGTCCCTTCCGAGCGAGAACGTCAGCGAGCGTCCCAACAGTCGGGTGTCTGGCCGTGGCCAACCGGGGCTCAACCGCATCGTCAGAGCACGGATTCGCAGGCCACGCAGCAAGCATTTGCGCAAGGGCATGGCAGGCAGTGGAGTAATGCCAGTGAACAGAGCAACCCTAGCGACATCGTCTCACCCATCAACCAACAGTTCGGCGTCCAAGAGCTGGACAGTGCCAACGCCGTGGTTCCGGAGCTACATGCGCAGTCTGCGACATCACCTCACCCGCCAGAGTCCCCGGTAGACCCGCGACGAAGCATAGTCAGCGCCATGAGCATGGCTGCCTCGTCGCCGCGGCAGCCGGGGACGCATTCCCGCAAGCGAAGCGGCGAAGCAAGAGGACGTAGTGACAGCGCCGCGATCGCACAGGCACCGCTGAGCTCTGTGACAGAGGACACGGAGCTGATCGGGCATTATGGGCCACCAGACTCGGCCGCCGGGCAGACGGCCGCCGGGCACGAAGCGGCGGCTCAAGAGATGCCAGGTTCGCAGAACTGGGAGCAGCCCCAAGGGAAGAAGTAGGGAGGATGAAGACAGGATGTTGCCCTTCACTCTGGCACCACCTCAAGCGTGCTATCAGAGGTGTGGCAGGGTCACCGGCCTCTTGGGGGCTGGTTGAACACACGACGACGCCGCGTAGTTTGACGAAAGCTAGCAGCAGGATGGCAGCATGCGCATTGGCACACAGCGCGAGTCGGGACTTTGGACGCTTGGGACGTAGAGCAGCCGCATGAAGCAAAGGGAGGCATCCTTCGAACGCCTCTCTCGCTGCAACAAAGGCCGAGAGGAGCAAACAACGGGTTTAGGCAGCCGGCCAGACGTAGATACCATTTGGATGTTTTCCAATCTTGCATAGTAATGAACAATGACATAAGTGTTTCGTCCCTGTGTTCTGGAGCGGAAATGAAAACTTTACGTATGGCAGTTCTCTGCCTTGATGCACTGGTCACAGTAACCTCTTGCTCGTCCAGGACCAGTCGCGAACGCCATGGCTGATAGCCCGACGGAGTGAATAGGGCTTTGACAACCATCAAACTGCCGGACCATTTACTCCACCGAGGGAGTATGTTGGTCCTGCCTTGACCCTGACCTGGCTCGCTCGTGCCCCGGCGTAATACCTCACCTGGTTGCGGGGTATGGGGTAACAGCAGGAGGATTTGCCCGGACCCGGACCGACTCGCTCGTCGCTCGTCTCCTCGGCGCGCCAACTCATGCCGTGGGCCCAGAGGAGCGGACTGGAGCGATCGGGTGAGCTATTGGCGCTGTGCATGGGGGCGGGTGCACGAAGGGCCGAGAGTGCCACTCACACCGAGGGCTCTTCCTCGGAGGGGGAGGGCGCGGTTTGAACGGCCGCGCGCTGAGGCAAGGTGAGGTCATTCGGGGTTTCTCTTCTGGCCCTGCCGTCAGATCAGACCTGACAACCGTTTCGTCGAGACCGCAGATCCAGCGATGCAGACGACTTGTCCATCGGTCGGATGTTTCCCCCTGGTCCCCTGGATATCCGACGTGCCTTTCCGTCGGCTCGACGAGCGGGTGTTCGGGGAGCGGGGGCGAACTGGCTGGACTGTGCCGCGGCGATGGCGAGGCGTGAGTGGTGGTGACTTCGGTCTTGACTGCTCCGTGGCCACGACGGGGATCCCTGGGGGCTGGGAACCGGGGTGGACAGGGGGTGGTGGTTATCTCCAGTCCTGAGAAGCTCGATTTCTGCCGGGCTGCGGAGAGGGGAGTTTGGGGGTGCGGGGAAGAGGCGATGCCGAGACGGGGTAAATGGGAGCAGGCGGATGGACTGGCGGTGATGGAGCCGTTATGGGTCGTTGTCTAGTAGTCTGGGCGATGATGATGATGATGTAGGTTCGACTGGCGTACGGGAGTTGGGTTTATGTTTGTGATTTGTGCTCAAGGTCAGAAACGGGCCTCCATCGCGGGCTTGCATAGTGTTGCTGTACACGCTCTTATGAGCGTCTTCACTAGGTACCTTATGCTTCAATACCATAGCAGATACTCTGCTTGTGCTCTTGGTGTGTCAGGTCAGATCACTGACGAACATCTGCACTTGTGTGTCTACTTGTGTCTCGGCAGTATCGCTTGAGCCTGCCTCTCCAAGGACATCGCCAACAGCTTTCCGAGATGGCCCTCCGCACGCTCATCACCAAGAGCCCCTCACCTCGAAATACCCGTCCGGGGTAGGTCTGGGGACCCGTGAATCCGGGGGATCTGGGGATCACGAAAAGCCCACCAACCCGATCACACAGTCCCCTCCCAGACGGCGTGGCGAACCCCATCGACTGTAGGCCCAGGGCTAGGCATCAAGTTGCCGCGGACAAAACGGTAGATGTTGAGGCTCTGCCACGGCCGCCCCGTGGGGACGCCGCGGAGACGAAGCGTCGCAGGAATTTTCCGTTCACTCGACTCGAAGCTGCCAGACCGGCCGGCATGCCTAGAGATCCATCGTCAGCCTCGATGCATAATCTCCAAGCCGGAGACACGCCCGGATCTTCGCCTGCCGCGGACGGACGACGCTGCTCACGAGAGCAAAGAGGAGAAGGCGGCTCGGAGGTGAATGGAGGAACGAGAGATTCTCCGCCCCTAGAAAGTGGGTATCGCGTCGAGTCGTCTCGCCAGCGCGCACACGCTACTTGTCGGGCTGAGTTGCAGTTACGCGGCAACACGCAGCGCAGGGCTTGGACGAACGAGCGGCGGACTTTTTATCTGCTAGCCAGGTACCAGGCTTAGTAACGGTGACGATCAAGGTGGCGAACCAGGTTCGTGCCGTGCCAGGCGCCGTCATTTTGACTTTACTCCCGCCTGGCCAGCCATCTCCGTCTCATGTCGATTCGCTCACCGGCCGCGTCTGTTTCTATTCTCTTCGCAGACGGCCCAGCCGTGAGCGAGAGCGAGAGAGAGGCTTGGGCGCACGTGTGTCTCTCGGCTGGAGCCCGCCAAGCGGCAGTGGGCGACGGACGAGGATCACCGGCAGGGAAGAGGCGAGGGCCGTCGCCCACGTGCAGCGGCGGCTCGCGGGGGCTGGGGGGCACTATGTCGGCGCTCGGAGATGAGATGCTGTGGTGTCAAGAGAATCAGGGACATCTGCCCGAGGAGCAATCGTAGACCCGGGGGGGGGGAGGCTTGGTCTGCTCGGCGACAGGGCGTCAAGCCGACCAGGCCTTTCTATCACTCAACACGTGCGATGAGCGGCTTGAGGGCGGACAACGTGGTTGGGAGGCGTCGATATCGGAGGTCAGGGGGTCGAGGAGGCTTTCATGGCATGGTCGTCCTATCCCATCCACGTGGGAGAAGCCGTGATCGCACCGTTCCATGGCGCCCCTATGAATGACGACGAGCATGACGGCCGACCGATAGCGCCGATAGTGACGATTTCGAACGGGCTTCTCATCAATCAAAGAGTCAATCGATCAACCCATGATGCCGTCTGTGTGGCGCCATGACCAAACGGTCTACCGCTCGCCCCCCTCCCCCCCCCCCCCCCCCCGCCCGTATCGATGAGAGCGCCCCTCAGAGCTGCCTCTTTTGGTGAAGCTCGCCCAGCCCTCTCAAGCTCTGTGCGCTCCAAGCTGGGACCAAAGAACGAGGGCAAGGCAGGGCGAGGCGATCGATCCACTGATTAAGGCTCTGGGGGACGTGAGCTCTCCCCCCCTCCCCCTCAGTCAGTGCCTTGCTGGCGGTGATCAGCAGGGTCGAGCGGTGCTGGCGACCTTCCGGAACGGCCCAAGCTCAATGTGGGTGAGCAAGTTCGAGGGTGCCATTGTCGGGGGAGCCAAGAGGAGGGGGGAACTGAACGACGACGACGACGACGACAGCATCCTCGACCGAGCTCATAAAGCCTCTCGGATGCATCCGTTGCAGAAACGGTTCCTGCATTGAGTTGGCTCGCAGCAGCGGCTCACTTGCTCGTATGTATCAGTGAGCAGATTAATTATTGGAAAGGGCAGGCGGCCGGGGTCGATTGATAAATGGCATGTTTTTATTTCGTGGCTTTCACCAGGGGTCTGCGAGTGGCTGTTGGCACCATCGGTACTACGTGGTGTTGGTCGCTGGTCCCTTACGAGCGTCAGCTCCAGGGGGCACCGTCGGAGGCTTTTTAGGCTCTTCAGGCTTGATTTCGGTCCCGGTGAGCCCCTGGAGGGTCGCTGCGCAGGCGCTGAGTCGTGCGATGAACCATTCGGTAGGGGCTGACAGGGGAGACTTCTCGCGGCATTTCAACTCCCGTCTTCGGCTGAGCGTATCAGCCGGCTGCGCCGGCGACGCAATTAGCTTGGCGCGTATCGTAGAGTTCAGAGACTCGGTACGATAAAGCGATCAAGACCTCTTGAAAGAAGAAGTCGCAACGAGAGAGAGAGAGAGAGAGAGAGAGAGAGAGCATGAATGTCATGAGGCAACGGAACAATGACAACAGCGACGACGATCCCCCTCCGCGAATCACTGCCTCAACGGCACTAGATCGCCCCCCTCCCCTCCCCAGAGACCCAATGGATCGGTTCCATCCAGGCCTTGCCGTCGAGTTCAGCCAGTTCAGGGCCTCTGCCAACTGTTTTGTTGGTGCAACCGTGAACCTGTCTACGTACCTGAAGGTGTCGGCCGCCTGCCTATCTTCTTGCTGCCTTCCGTCTTGGACCTTGGTCTCTTGGCCCCTGTCCCTTTACCCCCCCCTAGGCCAAGACCAGGCGGCATCTCCTCACATGCGCTGCCTGCTTCCCCAGCTTCCTATCCGACCAAGGGGTGACGTTGCGCGGCCTGCGTCTGGTGGCTTCGGGGGAAATGCCGCGAGGCGGGTAGAAAGACCTGGCTGCACAGGCGCAACACAGCACAATCGATACGCGGGTGAAGAACAATACTGAACAAGGAAAAACGGTGACGATTCGTTTTAGCCATTGGCGCCGCAGGGCGCAGGCACGAGGCACCGGCTGCCCAGACGGATGCGTTGTTTACAAGACCATGACCGTCTGGTCCGCCCACACTAACACGCCTGGGGGACCGATGCTCGTTCCTGAGCACAAGTTGCTACAGAGGCACTTGTGCTGGTTCCAAAAGTCCCCTGGCCTTCCCTTTGTTCCTCGCGGTGCGCTTTGTCTGGCTTGTTCGCTGGGCTCCAGTCTTACCCGTGCCAGCCGTGCTCTGCCCTGACCCTGGATCCGAATGGCGGGATTGTGGGAGGCCCAGCGATTGCAACATTCGTCTTCATGTTGCCTTCGCACGGGGCCAAGCAAATCTAGGTATCTATCTATCTACCCATCTACCTACCTATGGGCTTCGGCCTGCGCCGACACTGGCCTCTTGATCGAGCCAAGATAGCCAGACAGATAACCCCCCGGCCCCATCCCCAAGCACAGGATGTACTATCGACAGAACCAGGTCCGAAGAGGCAGAACAAACGGGCCGCAGCCCCCCCCCCTAGCGACTAAACGGTGGCTAAAAGGGGGACCGACCCACGCGCAACGCCAAGCGGCACGTTGCCGTTGAGGGAATCGATAGTGCCCACTGGCACAGATTTCTCTGATGAAGCTACCAGAATACCCAGCAGCGGGACGCGAAAACCCGAGCCCGGCTCCCAGTTGACTGAACCGGTGCCGCCACTACTCGTCCCGCCGTCCAGGCACCTCCCTTGCCGGGCGAGGGCCAAGGAACGCTCTAGCACCAGAGTCCGCCTCTGCCAATTCTCTCTTGCTCTTCTGATTTTCCGTTTGGTTTCTTCACCCGTCCTGTCCGTTTCGTTCGGCTCTCCGTACAGGCATCCTGGCCCGAATGGACCTGCAGAGTTCCTCGGGCTAGACCCGATCAAGGAATCGACCATGCCCTGTCGACTCTTCCCAGCTTCCCCGCCGTGATAAGCGGCCGAGAGAGGGCCAAGTCGCGCCCCGGCAAGGTCTCTTTCTGGTGGCCGTGAAGTGGCCGAGTACCTTGCCTAACTTGACCCTACCCTGTCCTCGCCGGCCCCCCCCGTTCCTGTGCCCCCCTCCCCTCCCCTCCCAAGATCCCATTCATCCTCCTGCCTCGACGGCCCACCCCAAGCGAGCCAATCCAACCTGCCTCATGCGGATGTTCCGTTTGCTGATAGGTGGGAGAACAGCACGCTTGAAGGGAAAACGCTCCCAGGAACACCCAGAGCCCGTCTGACTTTCGTACCTTGTGGAGAAGAACCTCCCACCCAGGATACTACGCCGTCCGGTGGCCGCCCCCCTCCACCCCATCCATAACCCCTGGACGCTGACCCCATGTCCATGCATGGGTTGATGATGGGCTGGGCTCATCGCTGCTCGGTCGGTTCAACTCTGGTCAGTGCCTGCTCACTGCTTGCTCGCTACCGTCGCTTTCTCACTCCGCACCTTCCAGTTACCCGCCCACCCGCCGCCGCCGTCTCTCGCCCATCCAACGGGTCCACGAGGTGTGTGTGGTGCGCCTCGTTCTGCTCCTCCTGGTGCTCCTGGCCCGCCGCCTTCTCCTCCTCCCGAGTCCCCATGTCGAGTCTCCCCTCCCACGACCCCCGGTCCGGCACCGGTTGATTAGGATTATATATGGGCAGCTCGCATCCCGCTCCCACACCACCTCCTTTCTCTCTTCCCTCCATCACCGACTTCCTACCAGATCAACCTTCAAGCCAACCTTCTTAGGACCTCAGTCGATCGACCTGCCCCGTGTCAGCATCACCCTCACCACCATCAAAATGAAGGCCGCCGTCATCCTCTCCCTCGCTAGCCTTGCCTTCGGCTCGGTCTTCGAGAAGCGCGCCTGCGCTGGCAACAACTGCAACCGTCAGGTCACCGGTACCCGCGCCGGCCTCCTGCCCCTCACCGAGCGCCAGGCCGACTGCTCCAGCTTCCAGCTGACCGTCGTCACCCCCTCGCCCACGTACGTGTTTTGAGCCTCATGTCGAGTTCCGAACGGGAAAGCCCCCCAGCCCCAGACCGCAAGAGGAGGATTCAGGTTGGCAGACCGAAAGGATGGGTCACGGGGGAGGCTTTCACGGCGGGACCGGCGAACAACTCCTTTTCCAGCGAGCAGCCTGACTAACACGTCTCCCAGCACCGTCACCGTCACCGTCACCGAGGAGCCCGCCGCCAAGCTCAAGCGCAACGCCGTTGTCGAGGCCCGCCAGGCCACCGAGGTCCCCACCGACGTTCCCGCCTACGCTTCGTCTTGCGACGAGGTCAAGTACGCCTCCGCCTGCGACTGCTGGGGCATCACCGCCGAGGTCACCACCGCTCCCACCCCCACCGTCACCGTCACCACCACCGTCGACTACTGCGAGGTGAGCATCTTTCCCGCCCGCTGCCGTGAAGAAGAAACGCAAAGCTAACAGCCGCAGGACCTGTAAACGGCTCGCCCGTCGATTGTGTTTGGAGGATGAAGGCGTGGAGCACGTGATGAGTCTCCTGCGCCTCGCGTCCCGGCCGTTGTCCATATGAGACTCCGGTACGGGTCTCAGGCTCGGGGCGTGAGATGCGGGAGACTGGTCACAGGCAGCGGGTGTGGTTCGAATTGTTACGATTGAAAAGAAAGCAGTTATGACCTGAATGGGGGACGCGGCTCGCACGACGATGGCTTGAAAGGTCAGAGTCGGCGGCCGCTCCGCTGTCGATATCACATTCGGTGTAATGATTACAAACTAATTCACCCGCCTGTTGCCACTACTTTTGCTGCTGCTTCCATGTCCTCGATGTCTGTGAAACCTACTGGCGGGATTTAAAGTAATAGGATCGAGAACCAGCATGACATGAGATGCGATAGAAAACGACAACCATCATCGGGACTTGCCATCTCATCTCGCTCGACCAAGGCAGCATCTCGGCGCGCGCCGGTCGTTCCTCCGAGGTCGCCGGCGTAGACCAGTCTCGACTCCAAGCCGGCGAGTCATAGCACGTTCCCATTTACCAGCTCCGGCTCGGTTCCTGAGCGAGCGCTCGTATCGCCGCCGCAGCGTCATGTCATGCAACGCGAGGGCAACCGCCGGCCAGGTCATCCCAAGCCTCACGGTCAGTGGCTCTCCCGTCACAGCCATCTTTTCGCTCACCTGTCTTTCTGAGCAGGCAACATCTCGTTGGTCTCGAGGCCCGATCTTCCCCCCTCCTGCGATCGTCCAGTTCGTCTCTCGAGCCCGCCAGCCAGCAGCAGCACCCCAGGCGTGCCCGCATATCCGCCCTGTACGCGATGCAACCCCATCCGGAAGCATTGGCCATTCATCCGAACCCACAGCCGCGCCCGTCGCCCGTCTTGTTTCTGCTCAGGGTCATTTCTCCGCTCTTCTTGTTTCCCCCCGTTGCCCTGCCTTCCACGGCCCCCTCCCGGGCTGTGCTGGTGCTTCAATT
Organism: Verticillium tricorpus MUCL 9792; assembly: GCA_000732205.1. Lineage (NCBI taxonomy): Eukaryota > Fungi > Ascomycota > Sordariomycetes > Glomerellales > Plectosphaerellaceae > Verticillium > Verticillium tricorpus. The sequence continues at coordinate 264,903 of JPET01000006.1, forward strand.
TACCCAGGATTGCTCGGGGCGGCAATCCCCCAAGACACCCCTACACATACATGCTTTTAGCTTTTCAGAACGAGCGGGACTCCCCTTCCCGCCCTCCTCGACAGAAGAGAGCAACCTTTCCGAAAACGATCTCCTTCCGTGCCTCCGCATCGCTAGCGAGTCTGGGGATTGCGTCCACTTGGCGATGGGCGGGCGTCCCGCGACGAGAGGGGGGCGCGCCACTCTGCTCGACCCGTTGGGCTGCCATCCAGTTCCTGGCTGGCCTGCCTGTGGCCCGCGAGAGGGGGGTGGTATTGATGACGGCGATGGGGCCGATCCCAGGTGTTCATGCATGGATGGCAGCCGCCAGCCCCTTGAGCTTGGGGGCGAGTTGTGCTGCGGTGCCGTTCGCCGGCTCGGGTTCTCGGTGCATCATGCCACGCGCCTCGTTTTGTGCCTGTGCTGCCATGTCTTTTCCTACCTGTGCTCTTCACGGGTGTAGCGTCGCTGTGCAGGTTTCGTGGCGGGGTCGAGACGACAACGACGACGCATCGTGTAACTGACCTGCTCGCTGTGAGGTCAGCGAGGTCAAGCACCCAGTGGAGCTGTCGCGACCCGGATCGACAGTCCTGTGGCTCTCCACATGCCAGATGTCTGCAGGGTATATGAGACACTGTCTGAGAACTCATCTAAACCACGCGACGATCCGCACCGATGGATATCTCCAAATCGCCTCCACTTGGGGCATGAGGCATAGAAGACTACAATGGGTTGCGCGCAATATTAATCTAAGTAGATGTGTACTGTGAGTGTATGCACCGGATTGTCTTATATGTCGTATCCTGGTAGAGCATTCTGGTGGCGAGATCATGGAACCTGGATCAGAGTTAAGCCATCAATTTGGCGGGACGAAGGAATAGCCTTGCGTCGAATTTGAACATCAAAGTTTACAACAGCATGTGGAAAGCTCATTCTCACCCTCCTTCCCCTGCTTCACCTTCCATCGAGCCATCAGCCTCCGAGTTGCCCGGGAACTCGGCCCATTCGCCTCAGAACTTCATCCCGCCGCTCCTCCAGCTCCCCGACGGACTTGACGATAATGACATTTTGACCCGGCCGGCACGGGTTGTCCATCCGGTTCTTGAATCGAGCCTCAGCCTCATCACCGCTCTGGATGTTTCTCGCGTCAACGGGGGCAGCATCTATCCCCGTCCGTTGGCTCCGCAGGGGCACCCTCTCGCGAAGCCTCTTGTCCAGCACGGCGAGATCATCGACCCGGCACTCAACATACCAGTAGTCGCACCCGTGCTTCTGAGACAGCGCGCTGCCCCGGTCGAGCGTCTCTTGGTAGTTGCACGTGCTGTCCATGATGACGCTGCGCTCCTGTCTGAGCACGTCCTCCGCGAGAGCCCAGCCGATGCTGTAGGCGAGCTTGGCCGCGTTGTCGAACTCGGTCCCCTGCTCGAGGATGGTGGAGCGGATAATGTCGTGGTCCAAGACGACCGCGCCGATGGAGCTGGCCAGCAGTCGAGCGAGCGTGCTTTTGCCCGAGCCGGGAGCTCCGGACATTTGGACGTAGAGCTTCCCTTGGCCTGTCATGGTGGTTTTCTTCGTAAGTCTTCCTTTGTCAGTTTTCCTTCGTAAGATGCAGACAGCCAGAGTATGGCGTTGGAATGTTGGTGATGATCGACGACGATGCGAGGTTTATCTGTGGCTTAGCTCAGGTTTGAGGCCGTCTGCACGAGGCTCGCTGCTGCCTGGTGCCCCGCGTTCCTCAGCGTTGAGGGAAGTGGAAAATCGCATAGTGGACTTCTGGCCAGTTCATCTCAAGCTTCAACCAAGGATCGGCCGGGCTCGGGAGTTTACGAGATCATACTTGTTTGGCTAAGTAGGGAAATAAGGCCCACTTTCCAACCTTGCGGGTTTGATTCAAAAGCTTTTTGAGAATTCGAATCTCGACGAATGCCACCAGGTTCCCGGCCGTGTGTGTCTATGCCGGAAATTAAATCGTTCCTTGAATTCTTTAGATCTTGAGAGTTCAGACGTGAAATTATCAAATCACTTATTTCTTGATTGACGACAGTCTCTTGCATACCGTCATTGCTCTCCGAAGAGTGATCCTAGTTGAGCGTAAGACATCCCCGGGTTATCATTTTTGTATATCATATAGGTATCTGATTAAAACAAAAAGTGGAGGAAAAGTGGCTAGATTTGGTAGGACGTGAACTTCAACGGTTTTCGAATGTTCCGGACAGCAAATCGTCAACAGAACGGTTATTCGCCAAACACATTGCACCCCGAAATTTACTTGAACAGTGGTGGAGTATTATTATTGTCATCACACAAGATACCAAGGAAATCGTACACCTACGTTGACAAACTCGGCAGCGTTTATGCAAGATATTTGCGACGCGTTGGAAGATCAGTCTTGCTCGTGCCGTCTTGGGTATAAATTCCTTGTTAAGCATCTGCCGTATCCACCGCGCAAAACTATGCATCGTTTGAGATATGACTCCTTCAGAAACGCGAAAACCCGGTACATTCCAGACATTACTGCCGGGATGGACGTCGCAGTGTTCCTCTGTCCTTCTAGCCCTTCCAGCCCTCAGTCCCCTTGCGACCCTGTAGGTGCCGCTATTCCGACGCCACCTCGATGGCATCGCGGAGGGCCTGCAAAGGCTACCTATGTATGACGGTACGTGACGGAGGTTGTATCCAAACGCAAGCTCTACAGGAGCGCAAGAACACATACCTTCACCTTGGTCATTGGCACAGGCTGTAGCCATATTTTACACGTCAAAAGCGTAGGTGTAAAGTACAAGGTAGTTAAACAATAAATGCAAACATGAATGGTGATAATTCTGTTGTCACAGAATGACAGCTTTGTACGTGCAGTTCATCTGGGCTGTTTCGGCGCAAGACAGCCCTGGATGCTCGTCACATAGCCCAAGCCCGGTGCCCGGATCGAGCAATGAGGAGCCGCCAGATCCAGATCCAGACCCACCGGCCACGATCCACAGTTGACATCCACTATCTGCATTGTGTTGGCATGTAAATCCTGCTCCTAGTCCCGTTGAGACACGCAAAGCAGCGAGGTCGGTGACAGATCCAGACAGTCTCCGAATCGAGTCAAAAAGAGGATGAGAGAAAAGCCCGCTTGAGCTTCGAAGGAAAGAGCAGAAAAGACGTGTTGAACATGAACACAATGGCGCGATCCGAGGCGGCAGATGATGATAGGCGGGGCTGGTGCGATTGACCGGGCAACCAAAGTAAACAAACCGGAGGCTGCACCTGCCCCCTGCACCTACCCTGCCCTGCGCCTGCCGTGCGACTGCACCTCTGCCCAACCACCCTGCGGCGGTACATGTGCCTGCGCCTGTACCAGTACCAGTACCTCACCGCTCTACCAGCCATTGAACCTCGAGGCGCCCTTCACACTCGACTCTCACCGGCCCCCGAGCAACGACTACTCCAACCGTTCCTGTGCAGCCCTACTTCTCGCTGTACAGTGACACCACACCGACTTTGTCCGCGTCTCTCTCGCCACACAGCCTCTTCTGACTCGCTGTTGCTGCAGACAACCAACCGCCGGATAACAAACACCACGCCGTCACAGGGCACTCGACGACACGCCCCCCCCCCTCCTCTCCCCTACCTACCTACTACCGCTTCAATGCCCCGAGCCGGCTCTGCCGATTGTGACTTTGACATACATGTCGACCCATCCTGCTTGAGCCATTCCATGGATGACCACACGCCTGCCCTCAGAGACGAATCCCTCGGCGAAGAGGCGCCTACGCCAACATCACTCGACCACCAGGGACCGGACGAAAAGACTGAATCTCCGGTAGCACCAGATGCTGCCTCGAGCGACGAGAAGAACGAGGGCGACGTCACGCTAGCCGACGAACATCCCGAAGACGAAGCAACACCGCGGGAGTCCGTTCAGCACCCACAGGACGACGAGCTCGAACTCTCCACCACGGACCTCGACATGTCGCCCCACGATCAGCCCGACGAGACGACAGACTTCCCAGACAATACCGAGAACGGATCGCCGGCACCAGAAAACCGCCGCGTCTCCGGCCGCACCGACGCGCTCATCCACGCCGCGGCCAGGGCCGTCGTCGACCAGATCGAGCGCAACCGCCACGACGAGACGGACGAGGAACACTCGGTGCTCAGCTCCCACGTCAACGACGACTACACCGTCGAAGGCACCGAGGTCAGCTACGTCACCGAGACGGACCCCCACCGCCGGGACTCGCACGACTCCCGCGGCTCGTTCGTCTCCGAGTCGCAGGCCAGCCGCCGCGACAGCGACACGCCCTCGCTCGCCACCGCCGATACGCACGACGACCGCGGCGGCGACAGCTCGTCCCACCACGAGGCCGACTCGGAAGTCTTCAGTGACCGCAGCGCCCGGAGCTCGCTGGGCTCCTTCGAGGGCTCCCTCCACAACAGCGTCAAGAACCTCGACAGGAGCCAGCTCGACGACGAGACCCTCACCGAGCACACCCGATCGCCACGCATCTCAGACTTCTCCCAGTACGACCCCCAGGAGTTCGTTCCCACGCTCCGCGGCACCCCGCGCCCCGCCTTCCGCTCCACCTCGGACGTCCGCGCCCTCCAGATGTCCTCGCCAGCCCCCTCCGTCTTCGGGGGCTCCCCTCGCTCCGCCAAGCGCCCTCACATGCCCACCATCTCCCGCCTCGGCAGCCCCTCCGTGTCGGCGCAGTACTCGCCCAAAGGCCGCACCACGCCCTCCAGGCTCAAGCCTCGCAACACCACCCCGCCCCTCGTCCTGCTGCACGCCACGCTGCTGCCCCTGCGCTGGCCGTGGGCTGACGTTCTCGAGGCCGCGCCCTCCGACGTCCTCTCGCCCGAGGCCAAGACCCTGCGCGACGCCTGGCGCCGCCTCCATGACCGTCTCGACGACACCGTCTGCGATCGCGGCGTGCTTCTCCCCCATCCCCAGAACGACTTTGAGGTCCTCGAGGAACGCCTCCTGGACGCCCTTGACCTGCCTCTCCGCCGCCGTGCTCGCATCCTCGAATGCGGCCACTACGTTGGCCCCTCCAACGAGACGACCCTCACCGAAGACCTCGATAGCGACGAGGAGGAAGAGGCAGAAGACTTTCTTGCCGCGGGAGCGGACGAGCGGAGCGTGCTCCTCGACGGGCCGTGGTGTGGCCTGCGTCGACGAACAGGAGATTCCCGGACGTTGGCGCCCGCTCCTGCGGAGGAGCCACTGCTTCGGAACTGGCAGAGCCAGAGGCACTGCGCAGGCTGCTATGGCTTGGCTGAGCGCGCTCCACTGGCGGAGGCGGAGTCCCTCAGGCCGCCGGCCGGCTCGAACCGCAGACGGTCCCCTAGACGTGGCGAAACGAGCGAGCCGCTGTTGCCTGGGCTCTGCCGTTCATCGTCTGAAGCTGGTGTGCCTGAGCCGCCTATCGAGAGTAAACTGGCCGAGGTACCTGTCTGAGCCACTGTCTCGGCCCTGCCCGACCCTGCCCGAGTTGTTGCCGGAGGTGGCGACCGGCGCCGTCCACACCAGTACTAAGTCCGTGGGAGTCCCGAAAGGCGCACCAATACCCTTGGGACGCAGGGTGAGCATGTAAGCTTACACAGCGGCCGCGCCGACCGCGGTCTCTTCTCCTGGTCCGTCCGACTCTTCGTGGCTCCCGCTGGTAAGAACGCAGGACTCGTTCCTGCCTGCGCGCGCCGGGAGCTGTGGTCAAGCCTCGCTCCGCAAGACCTCTCCGCCCCGCGCCAGAGACGCGCCGAACCGCCGCCCGTAGTCGAACGAGACTTCCCTCTCTGCCGATCCTCCACCCTACATCCTCAGGCCCGACCGAGCCCTGACCTGGGACCCTGTGTGGACCGACCCCGCACAGCGGCATCATAGAGGTGCGTACGCCCGGAGCCAGCGCGTGCGCCGCGAGAAGCTGGACCAGCACGCCCATTTACCATAGGCTCTCTCCCGCTCTGTCCGAGCCCCGACTACCGTTCCATCTCCCCTACGATCACAGCCCCCGCCGTCTCCGGCGTCCCAGCTATCATTCAGCCGGTAGCTGGGGTACCGCGAAGGCTCGTCTCGGCGGAGCGGAGAGGCGAAGCCGTCGGGAGTGCGAGCCCCCGGAGCCGCCGGAGCCGCCGGAGCGCGACGAGCTGTCGCTCGGCGAGGTCAAGTAGGACCTGGGGCCAGAGCTACTACCCGAGCTCGAGGTGCAGCTGCGCGAGGTAAAGGAAGGTCGTCCGGCGGGTCCGTGGGCGGAAGTATTCCGGCAACGACCGCATGTGGAACTGCGCCTTCTAGAACGGCCCGGGCTCCCCGAGCTTGAACTACAGCACTGCTGTCCACGGCGTGGTCGCGCAGACCAGCACGTCCGAGGAGGAGTCTTTCCGCGACGAGGCCGCCCTCGC